>CABFWB010004070.1:18740-30242 GCA_902151455.1 Timema bartmani
AATAGTTAAAAGTAAATTAAAATAAGTTTTAAAGTATTTCTTAAAAAAAAAACACGAAAAATAACTTTCGTTACACATTATGTTATTTATTATTTATTTTATCATATTGAAGTAGAGATGGGCAAAATCGTTCTTTTAAATGAAAGATTCATTGTATCTGGTTCAGTTCGATGATCCGTTCATTTTGACCCGTTCACCGTTTATTCAATTTTCTAAAGGTAGTTTTTATTTAAATGTAGTTAAAACAATGTTATTTTTCATTAAGATTATTTAAATTGTTAATAAAAAGATCAGATTACTGTTTAAAAATGGTGATGCCTTTTTATCATACTTTTTTTAAGAAACCACTTATTTATATACGATATTAATATTTAGTAGTTAAATTATGATGGAATGCTTTGTAGAATCACAAAAACCTATGTTATGATATATCTAAATCACAATTCACAAAAATATTACAATTGTTAAAAATTGTTTAATAGTGAAGCCATATTTTAATAGACATTGGATGTAAAAATTCCTATTTAATCTAAAATCAAAATAGATGTAGGCCTATTCTCCTTGTGTGCAAAAATATGTGTGCCTTGATTATTCTTTATTATTAAAATTAAATTTAAATTTGTTGATTATGATTTGTCTTTGTCTAATGAAAGGGTCAGTAGGCCTATTTAATCATAAATGTGAAACCATATTTTAATTATATAACATGTAGCGGTATATTTGCTATTTATTAATGTGATTTGTTTTTGTTTGATGACAGGTTCACTTGTCCTAACAATAACAATATAAAATAATAATTAAACAACCTTTACATTTTAAAAGTTTCTATTTAAATGTTATCAAAACAAAAGTGTATTGGACATTATAAAACTAGTAAAAGTAACTTTTTTGTTTGTTTTAAGGGTCATTTTACTTTATACACTTATTAAAATTGAAAACAAAAATAATCGGCATCGGTGATCGGCCTAATCGGCAACAAATGATCGGCATCAGACTAATCGGTAAAATAGCTAATTGGCCCAGCTCTAAATTTTTTATTAGTTTATGATGTTAGTGGCTACTTTTGTGTGGATTTATTTTCAAACCAAATAATAATAGTGAAAGAATGTAAAGTAAAGTTTTTCATTTCTTCTCTTTGATTAAATTCTGAGATCAATGTCGGTTAATTTAATCAAAATTATCTATCACAAAAAATAAATAAAATAACAGCCACTACCTTTTTATGTTTATTTAACACAAACCCTATCTTGATTTGAGAAGTAAAATAATAATAGTTATATTAATAGTACAAAAATCACTTTTAAGGCTGTAATTGGTATAGAAAAAAATTATGGCTTTAATATTTAAGACAATTGAAAGTTAAATTTACTTTTTACTATCCTAGAGTTAAATTTATTTCTAGTTTTGTAAATTCCACGATAACCTCGTAATTGGCAGCATATGTAACTAAACTTCATATTAATTTGTATCATGGTTTTATCATCAAAAGTAATATTTAATAGCATTTTATACAAATGACACACCACAAATCAAGTTGAACTGTTGTTCATCACATAAATAATTTAAAAAAATAACATTTGTACCTAATTTTTATATTGGTTTTCTATAATTATTTTCAGGACACCGATATAATGACTCTTAAGTTATTATCTACATGTGTCAACTGGCAGAAAACAATTTCTGTATGGGACAGAGTAAATAGCTTCACTGGTATTAAATACCCATCTATGGCAGAGTATATTGTTGCCAAGGAAATAGAGATAAAAATAAAGGCTTTGTCTGAATCTTTTCGAGATAGTGGGTTGTCATCTCAAATATTAGATGATTTGGCCAACAAAGCCTGTGCAATGGATCTAAACTATGATAATGTTCAGATAGAAATGAAAAAGCTACAACAAACTAATTTATCCTTGGTACAACCAGAATGCCCTAATTCCTCTACTGTAAACAAAACACAAAAAAAGCTTGAACTGAAGGAAAAAAATGCCCTAGAAAAAATTATGTACAATAAATTAGATAAGAGGAAAGAAGAGGAAAAAGTGTTAAAATATAGAGTGACATGTCTAAGAAAAGGTGACCACTGTTTTGGTTCTCAAGATGCTGCTCACCATTTCGGCGGGGAGCTACAAGATCAATATAATTGGGTCGTTGATCTTTCCCATTATGATCTGAACATTCTTCTTTGCATCATGAGAGGTATGTTATAGTGTTTATCTTGTGCTTTTTTTAAATAATGTTCTAGATCTAAATAAAGTATATTGAAATTATAATATTAGTAATAATCAGGGCCCAGATTTTGATGACCAAATGATCAAATAAAGACCTATAGAGATGACAAGAATTTTAAAAAAAATTACTTTGAATTTTCAAAAAATGACCTAAAAATATGAGCAAAAATTTGTAACAAATGCACACAACTAACTCAAAGACGCACTTTACAAAAAAAAAAATACATATGCAACAATTAACACTTGCATTCTTCTAAATTTAATATTCATTTACACATATCTGCTTCAGAGGTATTATCTACTCCCTCCTGACGCAACCCTCTCCAGATTAGTTGCAATGTCTCACCAGGAATGTGTAGTTTCCAACTTTGGTTCATGCTGGATACGATGATTTAATTTCAAACCTCAGTTTTTTTTAAATCGTGTCACTTCAATTATAAGCTTGCCAATTTTAATAAATATATCTCTTTGCTTTATGATATTTTTGATAAAAAGTAATTTTTTTAAATATCAACAACTTTTTTTGTTTTAATTAGTACACTTTATTGCTAAGATTATTAATGGTTTAATCTAAGGCTTAGGGTTGATAAAGGTATTTTACAGTCATGGCAGGGCTGTAATATTTGAATCCTCCACTTATTTTGTATACTAGGAGTGAAATGTTGGTTTAATATGATACATTACATTTGAGGAGTAAAAAATTATATAACCATGTTCGACTCGAGCATAGTTTTGTGTCCGGACGAAATTTCATGTTGACACTACCTCCTCTTTTACATTATTTTGGTCCAAACATTGCCTTCTGACTTGGAAGAAAACCATTATAAGACAAAAATTCATATCTGTTGTTTTTCTTGATTATTGGTGAATAAACTTTTATTAAAAGTTATAAAAAGCTAATTTTACTCGGCTGTAGGCCTATGGCAATATAGTGGTACTCATTTCTCTGAAAAATTGAGAAAATAAATTACAAGATTTTATTTAGACCCTTGACCTTACAGGTTAAAAAAATCAGTTTCTAACCATTATTTGAGACAAAGCTAACAAGTTCCTTCTTAATACCACCATCAATCATTTGATAATAATACAATTAAGGTAATGAAAATAAAAGCACTTCATGAAACACAGTTTTTACACATCGCTGCATTATAGAGGTTCTGCAGTATGTCTAAGGTTGGTAAACTAATGTATCAACTCTGTACTCTTTTGAAGTTATAACAGTGATATAAGTCATACTAAAACATTAAAAGGAATTAGTACAATATAAAACACGTGAGAACAATTATTTACAAATAAATACATATATATATATATAAATACATATATATATATAAATACATATATATATATAAATACATATATATATATATATATATATATATATATATATTTAGCGCAGCGCCTTAGTACCTTTTTGGGTTATACCCATATGAACTACTAATTATGGTAATGCGTTAGGGATGATGGTTGAATTTTAGATTATTTTGTACCCATATTTGCGTGAAAGAAAGGTGGAAGTCCATTTAAGGAAAAAACCACCTTTAGTACTCCTGAACAGGATTTGAAAATCGATTTCCCTATCATCGTCGTTAAAGTCTATTGGGAGAATGACGTCTTAGGCCATGCAGCCACCGAGGTGGGCTATTTTAATTGTAAGGCAGAAACAGTGGCATGACATCTCAGGTGGGGGTCGCCTGCTTCAACTACCCCTCGAGGTGGCCCTGGCCCTGGTTATCACCATTGTAACACATAATGTGTTATTTTTAAAATCCAAACTTGGCTCTATGGTCTTGATATTCATGTAAGTAACTGCAAGTGTATAACCTGAACAGGTAGTAATACACAGTGCTAAAAATAAAAAATAACTGCATTAAGTGCTACATATGAAAAATGTACGATATAACTTACATTTTACATTCAAATAATAATAAATAGAAATTATTTTATTTTATACAATTTTCCAAAAAATTTTTTTAGCAGAAACAGCTAACATTGTTGACAGTTAAAGATGGAATGTATATAGGCCTAGCCTAAGTCTAAATTTCTTCGTTATGCTTTCTGCATAGTTTACTATAGTTAAAAGAATAGACTTAATGTCATAATGATTGAACATTCTCTTACAAGAATTGCTTTTAGTGCCAAGCTTTTATGTGGGAATGGTGAGAATAAGTACATTAATCTTTTGTGCAATGTTTCACTATTTTAACTTTTATGTGAAGTTCTATTTTCAACATAGAATGCAACCAAACTTTTTAACAAGTTCCTTCAAGATTGTGCCTGAAAAAAAGAAGCAAAGCAATTATAGAGTGATCTTCAAGCCAACATAAGAAAAGTTTTGTGCCAAAAAACCCCACCAAAGACACATTACAACAAGCTAAATTTGCAAACAAGGAAGAGAAATATGATATGATTACAAAGCTGTCATTTCATATTTCTTTCTTGTTAACTTTATACTGGGCTATGGCCCTAGGTAGCTCTTTATTAGTATATTGAAGGAAGCGACATGGGTCAGAGCGGGATTGAAGAGGGATTGCATTTTTCAAAGGTGACATCTTAGATATTATCTGGGAAAAGCATAAACAAGAGACTTGAAGCACACATAATAACATTGTTACCACTTCATTATTATATCATATTTAGTTTACAGAAAATTACCCAGACATGAGAAACACTATGAAGGAGATAGCAGAATCTTTCTCAGAAAATTAGAGACTTTGAAGGAGATAGCAGAATCTTTCTCAGAAGATTAGAGACTTTGAAGAAGATAGCTGAATCTTTCTCAGAAGCTTAGAGACTTTGAAGGAGAAAGCAGAATCTTTCTCAGAAGATTAAAGACTTTGAAGCAGATAGCTGACTCTTTCTCATAAGCTTAGAGACTTTGAAGGAGATAGCAGAACCGTCATAGCCCTATACTAAATGAACTAACTCTAGAAAAGCAAATGGTAATCACAGTCACCATTGATGGATTCCTTATTAAATTTAAAGATATTCCTTTTTAAGTTAGTGCTACCTAGATGCAAACTTTCTTAATGAGTGATGTACATCAGTCAGTCCATTTTACTTTTTATCTGAGCTAAAAGGCAATGATCTACATCTACACCTAGCAGCTACAGAATCCTCAACAAAGTCTTACTTTGTGCATGATCATTAAAATTATGCTTGTGGTACCTTACGTGAATGCAGTTTACCGATAAAAATATACTCAAACAGAGCAGTAATTTCTCAAATATAAACTAGTGGATAATTCCTTTCACAACTTGGTCACCTGAAAATGACATTGTAACATGGGAGCAATAATCTGAAAGTGTATAGGAATAACACACTATTACAAAATATTTTACAGCTTTTTTTATGATTGCATCAGGAAGTTTTGGAAAATCAGTCATAAATGTGGAAAACAATGTCATTGCATATAACCAGGATTAAAACTTGACCACAAAGTCAACAATGACAAGTTGAAAAATGGGTTTAATACATTAAACCATACACCCACTGGTGTGGGCTAACCATTCTTTTGACATATTTTTTTATATGTACTTACTTTATGAATGGAATAAATATTTAGTAATTATGATTTAATAAGAGATAATTTATGGAGCTCTTCATACAAAATGTATACCGAATGTAAACACTGCTTGCATATTGTGTTGATCATGTATGTGAATAGTTATCAGATTGTTGTTGACAACACAGCTTGTGTATTGTGATGGTCATCTAGGCGACTAATCATCAGCGTGTGGTCTACAGTTCATTGTTGAACAGGCTAGCCCTGCTTATATTTTTAAAATGATTTTTACATTTATTAAGGAATGTTATTTTCATTCTTATGGAAATGACCTATCAGTAAAGGGGATGTGTTTATTCTTTCAAATATAACAAAATAAATCTATTACGAATACAAGCTTCTTAGTTTCTTAGAATTGGCAGTGTGTATACACAACAAGTTTGTTTCTTAGCAAAATTCAAGTGATACAAGTGCTAAATGAGCCGGTCAAGAAACATGATGTTGAGTATTGGGGGTTTATTTTAGCTTTACATTACGAAAGTGTAAACTTTTTGGAGAGCAAAAGGTTTTCTGATAAATTTCACATTACTCACCAATGTGTAATAAAGCAGAACAATCATTTCCAAAGCTTTCAATAAAAACTAGCCATTTTTAAACTTGCTTTAGTAATGGAATTATTATTCAGTATCTTTTTATTATGAGGGTGGTCAAAAAGTAACTGACAAAAGTGATATCAAGATTTTTTTAAGTATATCATTAATCTGACAAGTATATATGGTACAAGAAATATTCATAATATTCAACAATGGTTCCAGTAGCATCGTACAACATATAGACCTTGTTGATTATTCAGGTTGCTGCAACAAAGTTTAGACAAAATCGGAGCATTCACTTAGTGTATTCAGCATATTCTCAGAATGTTCTTTGATCTTTTCATTGAGTGTTCAAAGAAAATGTTATATAGTGATATAATATTTTACATTTTCTTCACTTGAAAGAGTACATATAACATGTCACTGTAAAAATTTTTAAATACAATACACAGTTGATGCAGTTGTAGAAAATACACAACAAACTTGAGACTTGCTTGAATTGAAACATCATGGCCATATAATTTCAATAATATTGTTATAGCAATTGTTTGACATAATAAATACAGTACTTTAAATAAATTGAAATAATAATAAAGATAAAACAAATTTTGGTATATTCTAGTCTGCACAACCCTGTTTTGAAAAAAAAAAAAAAATCGGGAAAGTTATTTATAAATATTATTAATAAAATTGAATAATTGTTTTATATACATTACACTTCGATTTTAACCATTGGTCACCTCTATTTACAGGATCATAATTTTGAAATGAATTTGTCAATTATTTTTGGTTACTTGTGTCAATGCCAACCAAAAGAACACTTCTAGTAATACTTAAATAAGGATTACCTTATAATAGATTTTTCATAACTTATGGAAATAACAAAATATATTAATTAAACTAGAATGTTTTTTGTTTTGCGGTCGTGGCAACAAGATATATTATAGTGCATAAAATAATAAATTAAAACATATTATATTCACACTTGTATCCTCCTAGAACTAGCCACCAAAATAAATAAAAGTGTTTTTATAACTTAGAGAAAGAGCCACACAAAATATTATTTTCAAAATAAAACATTTTTATTTTGTAAAGACATATGCATGAACACCACCAAAGACGATTTGTATGACTTCTTCAGCTACCTTCATTTCCTCTAGTACTCCATCTTAATTTGTGAAGAGAACACAGCCTTTTAGAAGTTTCGTTTGTTGAACCACAGACCACAAGAAAGAAACATCTAAATGATTATTTTCAAAAACATTTCAATAATGTAAAAATGTTTAATAGACAAACATAAATAAAAACAAATTGTTTTGGAAGTCTAGATTTTCAAAAGTAACAATAACTCAACATATGGTCTTGTAGTTCACATGGTTTAGTGAATGCATACAGTAGATTTGAAAACTTTTGCTAGTGGTCACTTACCACCACTCCAGTGACAAATAAATATACTTTAGATACGGCTTTAAAAAAATCTATCTCAAAGGTCCACTTGAAAAACATTCATTAAATTGAATCTTTTGAAACAAAAAGTTTACATAATTTAAGTAGTGCCTGTATTATTGAATCAAATTTGATTTTGATTTTATTTTATTTTATTATGATAATGAATATTATTGTAGACCTACTTTTCAATAATAGAATCAAAATGTTAGTATTTCTCCTTTATTTTCAATCATTTTTAAAATCGTAGTCATTAACACTAAAACGAAGAAAATTCATTAATAATAAACAAGACATTTCAAACTTGCATAGGCGATATTTTCTGTCTTTTGTGTAAACTGGCCTTTAATTGACTAGTAGAGACTCTTCTCGCGTTTTTATTGGATGGTATGACTCAAGCTCAAGGGCTGTTTATGCTCAAGTCAATGCATAGCACATAAACAGCTCTTATTATTATTAATCCATTTTATATGAATTGTGCATTATTAACCATGTATCATTTATGAGCACTATCATTGAAAATAATATATTTCAACTTATTGTGACTAATCATTATTAGTTATGTGTTGAAAATGAATATAAACCCAGCCCTATGTATTAATACATGTATATTTATTTTATTCCTCAAGTACTTTACATGTGGACTATTAGTGATCATCAATTTTAAAAATCACCATTTATAATATTTAGCACAAACAATATAAGGCAGTAACCTAAATTCCTAAAAATGTGTGTGCTTTTATTTAATGGACAGCACTTAAAACAAAAATTTTATTTTAAAAATAAAACAATGAAAACATGTTCAAGATATGCCAAAGATTGGTAAGAAATAATTTAATTTGTCAGATTTTGATTAAATCTTATACTGCACAGACATTCCATGTTCCCACGCATTTAATTGCATGCTGAAATTATGAGAAGTTGGCCAGCATGCCAGAAAAATCAGAATAACAGTGCATGCAATACAATCTGGGGAAAAAATACAACTTATAATATTCAAATATAACCATTTTGTTCCTATAACTTTTAGTATAACACATTAGAAATATTAAATATTTGCATACTCTTCTTAATATAAAATTAAATTATCATTTATGTTGTACAAATATTTATACCAGACCATGTTTCTCCATTTTTCATTTTACTAACAATAAATGCCAAAATTGAGGGGATCGGGGCAAAACATGATAACCCTCATTGGTTTGGATAGGATATTTTCACTATTTAAACAGCTATAAAATCCTGAAATATAGCTATAAAAAAAGTTAAATATTCACCGATATTAGTTATCCTCAAGGTCTTGACTGAATATAAAAACAACTTGTAGTTCAAGTGGTATGCAACCAAAAATCACTGCTATTTGTTATCAAATGAGGGTTATCATATCTTTGCCCTGACCCCCTCATTTAATATTTACAGTATTCATCTAGGTATGTATGTTTGAGTGACAGGTTTTAAAGTATGTGTTAATGGCCTAGGCAGGTAAGCTGTTGGAAGGGCAGCTTCAATCTTTACTGCCTCTTTCTTTCCATTTTTCTCCATTTGTTGCTAAAGTTGCATTCAGCTAGTTGAGTGATATGGTTCAGATTGGACTTTTTTTGTGTGTTTGTTCCTGAAATCAAAATTACATTATTTTTTTTTCAAAAATTTGATTGGGTATTTTATTCTTCTACATGTTTATATATCATACTCAACCTATATTATTTAAAAATGACTTTAGTTTGTATAAACAAAGTTAACCTAGCCTATCTCCTTGAGTTCAAACTCATATGATCAAATGCATCCAAACCAAATCAAACCTAACCAGTATTTACATAGTCTTGTTTAACTTAACCACATATAATCATACCTAACTTAAGTTTACCTACTCTCACTTAAATTAACATATATTTTCCATAAGTTCACATTTTAAAATAATATATACAGATTAAAAATGTAAATAAACCTTAGTAAATTTGCTCTCAAACAACCTGCCTACTTTTAAATAAATCACATAACTATATATTTAAATAAACTAAATGTATTTTTTTTAAGATGAGCTTTACTGTGGAGTGACACTTACCAAAGAGTCCCTGCATCATCGCAACATTACCCATTTTGGTCCAACTACGCTGCGCGCAACAGTTTGTTACAGCATGATACGTCTTGGTTGCCCAAATTTGGGAGATATCATAGTAGATCCACTTGGTGGGGGAGGATCACTGTCAATTGAGGTAAGGTAATTGCTTTAAACATAACAAACTTTTTTACAATACTTTAGTATCTTTTAATGAATCCATAATGGAAAACGACCAAATATATACAATTGCATAAACAAACTTCCTGTAAAAAAACCCACCTTTTTACATCTTGCTATCTTACAGGTAGAGAAAGTGATCGTCAAAAAATTGAACTCAAGATTTTGATGAATCTCGACTCTCGACGTTTCATGACACCCCCCCCCNACTAGAGCCTAAACTATTTTACCGATTAGGCTAAAACTTTGTATCTAGGGTTTTCATAGGGTTGCCGCGAGGGGTTTTTGGAATAAGATATCTAACCTTAAAATTAAGGGTAGTTTACTGAAGGGCAAAAAGAGAAAAAGTCGATTTTCTCAAAATCGGGTCTAACGATTTTGATTAAAATTCATGTTTAGGCGTTGAATAAGATTATAAATAAATTGGCTATTTTCATTTTCCCATGAAAATGACTTTTAGTGTACTTTACAGAAGCGGAAATATCCGTATCTACGCAAATATTTGAGATACTAAATAACTTATCATTGCAAAATTGTAGTACTATTAAAAATAAACCTTTATGTGAAATATATTTTTATAAAACCAACAATTTCTGAGATATTTGCAAATATATTAATACAATTTTGTGAGCTTTAGTTGTAAAGAGATACTACTTAAGTTTTAACACAATAATTCTCTAATGCCATAGAGTAAGAAATGACTAGGTCTCTCAAAAAGTGTTAATTTCTCTTTCTTTCAACCTCCTAGGAGAAATGTTTGACCAACAATAATCTAATTCTATCATTTTAGATTCACTAGTCAATATTTACTTATTTTATTGATCAAAATTTATAAATGAGAATTTAATAGCAATGCAATAACTATAGATGTGCAACCCCTAGTAAAATGTTGAAAATTTTAAACCGGAAGTTGACATTTTAATACAAAGTGTTGACACTTGGGGACCCAATATATATTTTTACTTTCTTGTTACCTTACAGTTTTGTGATAGTTAAAAAAATTGAAATCAAGATTTTGATGGATGTCGACGTCTCATGACCCCCCGAACCCTAAAAAGTGGTTTTCGCAATGCCGCAATGCATTGGCTTTATTGATTTTGATTAAATCTCATTTCTAAACTTTGATCAATATTATAAACCAAATGGCCACTCTCAACTTCTCGTCAAAATGACTTTAAAGGGTTTCGGTCTGATGTGTAAATTATAATTTTTAATTATATCTCTTAGTCTTTGAGATATGAAATTACTTATCATTGTATACATGTGGATCTATTTATAATAAACATCTTTTTCTTGAAATATATTTTTATAACACCAAAAGTTTTCTAGCTATACACAAATATATATTTCTTTTAGCTTTGCCAACACTTTAAGGTGATTCGTCCAACAAGCTTCTCCTAGAATGAATAGGCTATAACATTTTGAGAGGGAATTTTTAACATGGTTGAAGGGGGGGGGGGGGGTGTGTTGTAAAGGGGGGTTGGGCAGGTTGAG
>CABFWB010004070.1:35587-48631 GCA_902151455.1 Timema bartmani
TAATATTTTATTCTGCTCTATTTTTGACTTCTTCAGATCACTCCTACAGAAGTATTTAAAGGTTTTACTAAACCAGGGTGTGTTAGATTTTTATTTTTTTTGTGAACTACGTCCTACTACCCATTTAGGCTATGCACATATTTACACTAATGATGTAAGGATGAGTAAGGTAGAATTAAGGGGAAATGTATCAGAATATACCTGGAAGGAGAATGGGAAACCATTTAGGAAAAGCAACCCTCATTTCATTTGAACAAGATTCAAACCTTGACTTCCCCATCATTGGCAGTATTTTGCAAGAATGACGCCTTAGCTTATTTGACCCCAAAGATGCTTGTTAAAGTGTAGATATAGCTTTTCTGTAACTGTGTGTACCTTAATTTATCTCTCGGTGGGTCTTTGATATTTAATTTCCTGTAATTTTGACTAATTGGTCATCATTTATCAAAATGTATTAATTCTTTTTTTAATTGCTTGAAAAAAACATAGTGGTTTGTTTGACCCCCATTACTCCATTACTCATTATCTTGTTGGCAAATTAAGATAACGAGATTAAATAAATTATTTTTTGTATTAAATATTTTAAGATTCCTCTCAAATTTAGTTTTTAATAAACTCTAAATTGTATTCTTAATTTATTATATTATATAATGATGCAATTATTTTATTTTTTAAACTCATTATCTGTACTGAAAATATATATTTCTCAAAGGGAGATTATGGATATTAATAATAGGGATTCTCCCCAAATATGTTTTATGATGATGAATTGAAATTTTTAAAATATTTAATTGATAATTTTAAGCAGAGAATTATTTCCTATTGGACTTTCGACCTAGGTTGAACAAACAACTCTACTCTATTCACATATTAAAATGCAATCTAATGACCCCACAATGACATTATTTTCAAACCATGGAAAACATACTAACTTGCCCTAATTTAAAACCATGCAGCTCACCTTAAAGAGTATAAACTATTTATATCTAATTAAATCTCCCAAAGTATTTATGTTCCTAGTGGCTATTGAAGGTGCTGACCAATGTAAACGAAGAGTTTGTAATCATAAATTAAGACTTGTTATAACTTAAAAGTGCTATATCCAAGTAAACATGATATGAACACACAACATTTATCTTCATCTTAATAACTCACATTGTTTTCAAATCTTCCATCTATAAGTACAATCAGAGTTTCCCTGTCCCCACACCTTTTTCCTTTTGGTTAGTACCAAACTTGTGATTGGATTTGGGTTAAGATTAGGCCTAAGTTTTTGGGTGTTTAGAAACTGACACCACGTCATTGGACGCCCAGTGTTTCCCCTAAACCTCTGCGAAAGCACCTGGCCGACTGGCGGAAGGTTTTCTCTTGCGGGAAAAGATAGTTTGGGTAGTTGACGTGGGACCTAATATGGTGTACGTGAGAGATTCTGAGTTGTATAGTCAAGTGTAGAGAGTGTCGACCAGTCTAGGTCGTTTGGACCCACTATAAATTCATTTTTTTGGTAAAATTGTGTTGTATTGAAATGAGTGTTCCATGTTATCTGGAGTGGTACAAGCTAAATTCAATTCCGCTTTAGCAACCAAACTGGAACCTATGCCAATTTAAAAAGAGCTAAAAGTGTGGCTTTATATTAAACTAATTTGTATTTATAATAAGCACTACAATATTATAGAGTAAAATGGTATCAATTTGTTTTTAGATAAGTCTTCTTTCTTTAATGGAGAAACAATTTGTTATATAACTATTAATATGTAGATAAAATAATTTGTTTCAGCCATTTGGTAAACGTTGTGGCTGTAAGAAAGGTAATCCACATCTGTACACAAATGTAGTGCGAGAAATGGCAAGAACTGCAGTACCAGGAACTGGACGAGCAGTTCTGCTCACTCATGATACTCGCAGCTTTTGTAAGGTAACTGTACAAATTCCTAAAACGTTTTTATAAAAGCACTATTTTTAAATTCTCATCATCCTCATCATGAACTGTTTCCAATCTGTGGCCGGGTCTGTTTAGTAAAATGTCTCCATCTGCCTCTGTTATTCCACCACTCTTCCTCCTGCACTCTCTTCCACTCTCCTCCTCTCACTTGCACACTTGCTGCTATCTGTTCCTTCCACCTCTTCCTTGGTCTCCCTTGTGGTCTCTTCCCTACATACTTCATATCTTCTTGGAATACTCATCCCTTTCATCCTCATCACGTGTCCATACCATCTCATCCTAGCTTCTTCTACAATCTCATGTACCCCCTGTACCTCAACTCTTGACCTTACATTTTCATTCCTAATCCTGTCTCTTCTAGTGATAGCTAGCATGCTTCTCAAAAATTGCATTCATTGGCAGTGTAGTGAAGCGCAATACAAGTTGCCTACCTATTTTATACTGATTAGCCTGTCCTACTCAATCCTGATCTCACCGCTAAGTGGTGTACCCCAGTGCCTGGGCAACCTGGCAGAGGTTGGATTGAACCCCAGCGAAAGCCAATTCAGATGCAGATGAGAGACAGAAGACTGGTCAGGGCCAAAACCAATAGGCTTGGAACAGAGCATGGCCATTTGGCTACCAGCATGGTGGGCTGGGCGTGTTATGTTTGGTGATGAGGATCTAAGTCCTTGTCAGCTCTCGTAACCTCAGTTAGAGAAGGTGACCACCAAAACCAGGTATACCTGAGAATCTTTAGGCGGCAGCCTCGCTACTCAGGGTAGGTCATGACAGGCCTAGTTAGCCGGTGGCTGAAACAAAATGATAACTCGAGCAAATAAAGTAAAATTTAAAAAATGTATTACCACTCAAACCAGAATAAAAAATTAGGGTTAAGTTTGAACAGGTAAATACTGGTTTAAAGTAGGTCTGTACAGGAATTACATTTTGATTTCAAGAAGTTTTCAGGCTAGAAATATGAATTTCCCATGGGAACGGGACAGGAAACGGTAAACAATTTAAAAATAATTGTCCATTTTAGGCTTATATTTATTTTTAGGATTTATAACTTTAGTTTAAACTAAGCCTCCCCATTCACTCCAATAAAAAAATATAAAAAAATTAATGATAAAATAAGAATCTTAAAGCAATTTTATCATGACTAAGGTCGGGAAAAGGGAAAAAAAAAATTCTGAATAGGTTGCAATAAAGGTGTGAAATATAAATTTAAATTTTGTAATCTTGTAAACACTTCTAAAAGAAAAAAAATTACAACAATTTTACAGCTTAATTTATTTTTAGATCCTAAGTTTTCTAATTAAAACTAAATTATATTTTATCATACAAGTGTTGGGTAAGGTTTTGATCTAAGGCAAAATAAAAATAAAACTAGGTTTAAATGCAATTATTATAATTGTGTATTTTTAATCAAGCATTTTTGGTATAGACTCTAAATATAGATTTTAAGATTGACTAAAAGGTAATCATTTAAAAAGTTTGTGGTGTTAATTTTAATAACTACTTACACAATAAAACATCAAGATATTCAAGCTAATCTGAAAAAATACAAGTGAGCCACAGTCTGGTCCATAAGAATACCAAAAACATTCCTCAACTGAGCCAGTGTGTGTGGTTACCTCTTATAGTTTAGTTACTATACCTCTAAAAAAAAGCTCTGTTGGACTTCAAAAATATTAGTTTACCCAACAATTACCATCCAAGATACAAAAACAAATAAATGCCATTTCAAATAATAACATTAACATAATATATGTGTTTTATGTTGTCATACAATTCTTACATTTGTTTTGGTAAGGGTGGTATATTTATTATTTGTTTGGGTATTAATATTTGGATTTTTTTTTTCTAAAAGGCAGCACTGTTGTGTGGGTCATGTGACTTTTATCACTGCTTTTTGCTACACAGTTGTGCTGTTTCTTCTGGCAGTTTTGGAGCCCTGCATTCTTGATTATCTTATTGCAAAATAAGTGTGGTTAAGGTGTATTTTGTGCATAATTTGATATTTAAAAGCCACTTTTATCATTATTTTTTGCCAAACATATGTTTTTCTTACTTAAATCTATTCAGGGATAAATATTATCAACAAGTAGCCCAGTGTGACTTTTATTTAATGGCGCTCAATAACTGTGTAGGCAGAAGATAGGTTATTTTAACTTTATTAAATTAATAATATTGTTATTGAGCATTAAATACAAAAATCACATTGATAGACAGTCCTTAATTGGAAGCTTTTAATATTAATTTTTACCAAAAAATCCTGGGAAATAATTTTTACCCCCCTAGTTTCAGAACATCCAATTTCCCGAATTTATTCCCCAAGTTCAGGATCTCAAACAGGCCTAGTTTAAAGCTACAGTGATCAACCTCAATTTAGTGTATGCTAGCCAACCCTCAATGTTCATCTACTGAAGAAAAGGCTTGATGTGTCCCAAAAATTATTTAAGTCTTAAATTGTATGTTTTCATTCACTCTACATTGGCATTTTTCGTGTAAGTGTGCAGGCCTTGTCCTCCTATCTTTCTTTCTTGTTTATTAAATCCAAGTATTTGGTGTATATTTTATTTGCTTACTTTATGGCATTAAAGACTCAAAGCTCATTACCCACACTCAAAAGTATGCCACCTATCCCTATCTTGAGTTAGTTCAATCCAGTCTACCTCATTACACCCTATATCTTTCAATTCAATTTTAATGTTATCCTCCCATTTGCGTCTAGGTCTTTCATGGTCTTTTCCCATTGGCTTTGCCAATCAATACTCTAAACACGGTTCTAGATTCTTCCATTCGCGCTGCATTTCCTGCCCACCCTAATCTATGAGATTTAATTATTCTAACAATGTTGTTATGAGTACAGGGTACGTAACTCATTATTATGTATTTCTTTCTTTAAATAAAAAAAAAATTAAAAAATAAGCTACCTCCTTTCATATTGGTATCAAAAGCATCAATAACCCAGTTTATTTTATATATATCTCAATACATTTATATCAAATAATGGTGTGCTCTGTTGTTAAAGGCAAACAAATAAACAGTGCTTTAGGTACTATTAAATATTTTATTGCATTATTGTATTTATTTGTATTCAAGACAAATTCAATTTGATAAAAAATTTACTTAAAAATCATTTTAAAATGTGTATGTCAGGAGCGACTTGTGGATTGTTGTTAGGGTTAGCTCCACTTGATGGGACTTTAGTAATAAATTAGTCCTTCCCATTAATGATCAAATATGCCTTTCAAAGCTAAATCATACTCATTCGTGTCAGAATTTCACCGAAACTTATTGTGTGAGGTTGGCAAGACTGGTTGTTGCGAAGGAGAGACAGGACAGTCAGTGCGTGGAATGGCGATGGGTAGACGTGGATAAGAGGTGTGCGAGCGAGGGTCATGTAAAGGGGCTTTGTTTATGTAATATGTGCGTATCACATATTATGTCGAATCAACAAGTGTGCGATGATTAGACCATGTGAGGTACAATATTCGCTCACCACATTATTGTATGTGTGGTTGGTCAAATAGTGAGGGGAAGGGAATATTTTATTGTTACATTCCTGACAACAACCCATGATCCGCTCCTGGCATAAAGTATATTATTTTAATGCATACATACACATTTATAATAGTAATTTAAACATCCACTGGTAAATAAAATTCTACACTCCATTATTAAATTTGACTACATACAAAATAATTACTTAGAATTCATCTTGGAGTAGAAATAATTGTGTATAATCTGAACAGGTAGTAAGATGTCATGATAAAAATAAAGTAGAAATAATGTGTATACAAGGTATGAAAACATAACTAGCTTCAAGTTTATTTGCTTGAATTATATTACTTTTCATCCATACTGCTCCATAAATTACAATTGCTATTTTGTGTTTATATAATAAATATATAATAAATTTAGTTAGTTTCTAGCTGTGTGCTTAAACATGTGCTCTTTGTGGCAGAAGATTTTCTGATCCATTATGTTAATTACTGTCTTGTTCTTATTCTATCCAGAATGTACCTTCATTAACTAAATGTAAGATAATATGTTCATTTTTTGTGGGTTTGTTATTATACCAAAAAGTTAAGTATTGTGTTCAAAGAACTTTTTGAACACAACTATAGACACTTTTTAATACCATATCTAATCATTTCAACCACAGAAACATGCCTTTATAAAATTCCATATCAAATATTGAAAATTGTGTTTAAAACTTAATAATCAGAAAAAGGGAACCCTGACCTCTCTGCTTATAAATATCAGTGATAAATATGATTGTGATAAATATGATTGTGATAAAAAAAAACGATACTCTCACGTAACACACTTAACATTACCTATGTTACCACAGATTTTTTAAAATTTGATGTGTTTATTACGATTTCATACTCTAAAATTGTTTTATGTTCTCAGACTATTTCATTTGTTACTTAATACTAGTATTTGTACTAAAGCAAATGACAAAGAAATTAAAACTTAAGTTCTTGGAATTGAAAACAATCAATCTGCACCCAGGTTTGATAATCACCTATGATATCCAGAGAGCCTGAAAAATCTTTGAACTAAAAAATATATAACTAAAAATTTCTTAAATTTGATTTACAAATTTTTCAAAAAGTTTCTTTATTTCCATAAAATTATCCTTTTCTAAATAGGTTTTTTACTATCATATGCTGTATCATCTTTACATTTATTTACTTTTTCTACTACAGTATAAAATATAATTATCTAAACCTTAGTTTGATTTTGTAAACGTAGTATTATACCTTATTCATTTACTTTGACAAATTTCTAATTTATGTTTATCTCTCTTTTACTCATAGGCTTTTCGAAATAACCCTGGGCTTTGGGTATATACAAGTGTGGTTAATGTCAACATAGGTGGACTAGATGCATGTGTGTATGTTATGCAACGCACTATAGAGGAAGTCAAATAAAGGGCAAGTAATGATTGGTGGAATAAAGATAAAAAAATGGCAAGTAATAAGATTATAAAAAAGTGGCTGTAAGAAAACTTTACACTCGATGAAAATTGCAAGTATTACCAAAACAAAAGTGTGGAAGCTGTATAAATAGTCACAGAGACTGATAGGACAGATACTTACGGAAAGGAGAGGACCACTAATGATCAAAGAGTTTTCAAGAAAGATGAATAAATAATCACAATACTTGTTAAGGCAGATAGCTTTAAAAAGAAGGTGCTTAGTGATGCCAATAGGTTTTCTTGGGTTTTGTCAAAAAATCAAAGGATCTGTATATGCAGACATTTCTGGATGTGAGAAGTTTATTGGTGACCAATGTGTTTCTGGGAAGAAGTAGAAAAACAAATATATGTCATATATTTGTAAAAGAGACAGGTGGAGTAACGCCCATTTGCTATTCATGTCAGTGTTGAGGCATGCTAGAATCCATTGTTAATTCTGTTAATTTTAAATGAAAGAAAATATTTTTTTTAAACACCACTCTCTCTCTCTCAAAACATATAGTGGTTATGAACTCTGGACTAGACATGTGAAGGTGGTTATTCTTAAAAGGATAAGGTTAAAATGTGATATGTGAATACTATTTATTACTTTTATCTCTTTGCTTTTAAGTGTTTCATACACTGTTTAGTCACTTGACACACTCCTTGTTTATTTAAACTTTTTATATTTTAATTTTGTAAGCATTTGTGATTTTTAACTTTTATGAACCTTTGTGTCCACCCCACACTAAAAATAATGTAAGTATATAACTTTTTCTACAGCACATTTCTAATTGATAAAGGAATATGGGCCACATTCATAGTCAGACTGAGTCTTCCTTAAGTGCAACATTATACTAAATACAAGACGACACCTACCTAAACTAAAATATAATGGGCCAGTTTTGCATATAAAACTGGTCCATTCCATTATGATCTAGGTAGATGTCATACTTTATTTGAAATCGTGCCACACTTGAAGTGTACTAAGTCTTACTATAAAACTGACCCTGTAAGATATTAACAATTAAAAAGGAATAAATTTATGTATATAAATAATTCAACAATATTTTATATATGTAATACTCTCTACTTTACAAACTACACACACAGAGAGAATAGTTATGCTGAAGTTGATTAATAGTTAAGGTAAAGGTCAGGTTTAGTCATTTTTATGGGCTTAGCTATAAAACTGTGGTTTTTAATTTATTTTATACCACAGTAATGAACAAGAAACAATTCAGTGAAAAAGTAAGATTTTATATAATAAGAAATATATATGTTATATAGAATATATGTATAATATGTATTATATATATATATATATATATATATCTGGAATAAGAAAACTCAGCCACGTGTGGACAAATGAGGAGCTACATGAACAAAGAAATAGCTGCTCTGGTTTAGATAACTGATATTAACTGACGGTGGGAGGGCTCGTTGTGCTGAATATATGACACCCTAGATCCACAAATGTTGGAACTATCATCAATGATGGTAGTGGCCGCTCGGTCACTATAGCTCGCTCACTTGTGGGCTCAAACCATTGATTATATATATATAAAAATTAAGGGTTTGCCAAGTCCACTTTTTTGATTCGAAGTGAAGTTGATTCTAATATGGGAAATATTTTCAAAGCCGAATCGAAGTTCGAATAATTTTCTATTTAATTTTGAGTAAAAATATTATGTTAACATTGAGTATATTTATCTAGTATCAATCCAAATCATATTTATTTTTTCTTAACACTAATAATTGTAGCTTATTGCCAACATATAAATGAAATTCACTTTACCTTTGTATTAAAAACACTTTTTTATGCGCACAGCCCGAGTGAGTAGTAAAATAAATGGTACAGAACTCCGCACTGACTTTCTCGCGCCATTGTCTAAAAATGGAGATTTTACTCAAAACTCATAATATATGTGAAACGAAATAATGTACACTAGCAAACCCGAGCACAAATTACGCTATACTTAGATAAAACATTTTTTGACTCCCGGTTTTAAATTTTATAATTTTATTTTTAAAGGATTAAAGTCCTCATTTGTATATTTGGACCAATAAAAAAGGTTGCAATTGGGTCCACAATAGTCAAGACTTTGTATTTAAATTTAGACTTCAGTTAATCTTCTACATTTTATTAGGAGCTGCACACCTTCAGGTCATTGCATTGCTATTAAATTCCTCATTTAAAAATTTGAACCAATAAAATAGGTAAATGTTGACTATTGAACCTAAAATGATAGAGATAGATAATTGCTGTACAAACATTTCCCTTAAGAGTTTAAAGGAAAAAGAACATCAACTTTTTGATAGACTTACTTACTCTATGGCCTTATAGAGATTATTGCATTAAAAAATAAGTAATGGTGTGCGAAGCTTCGAAAAGTCAGAGTCGAAGGTCAAATCTCCTTCGACTTCGACATCTACAATAAATAACCTTCACATATTCGAAATATTTCGAAGGGAGGATGAAACTTCGATAAATTATCAAACGATTAATTTCATCATACTAAATATTACATATTTCAATATATGATCATTTTAAAACTGTTACTAAACTGAATTTTAACATCTACTAGTAATTTAACTACCATACAGCAAGCATAGATCAAAAGCAGGTAAGTAAATGTTAATATATTATATTCACTATTGCCAACATAATTTTGTAAAAAATAAAAGTACATATAAAGAAACAACACCAAGGTAACTGGTATGAAAAAGAGAAAGCGCTTTAGCTGTGCTATCATCCCAGCTTGCGTCTAATGTTTAGTCCTTATATTTTATCTCTTTAGAATTATCTTTGACAAATTTACAAGTGCATTTTGTCACAGAAGTTTTTCATAGCTTCTTCACATTTTCTTTATTATTCAAAATGGATGATATGGAAAGTGGGAAACAAAAACAGGATTTAATTTATAATTATTATCATAGAAAGGCAGATAAAAAGACATGCATATGTAAAATTTGCAAAATAATTTTATCAACTCTATGATGTAAGTAAACATTAAAACTTTATTGATAATTTACTAAGCTCATCAGTAAACCTGTATGCATTAATTATTAGTATAGGCCTTCGACCTTGACTTTTGTTTGCAATTTTCAAGATTCGCTTCGACTTCGCCTCACATTTTAAAAAGTCGCTTTCGCACACCCCTAAAAATAAGTGATATATCTTTACAAAAAAAATCACAAAATTATATAAATATATTTGCCTATATCACAGAAACTATTTGTTTTCTAAAAATACATTTCAAATGAAAGTTTTTTATATTCAATAATACTGCAATTTTGCTATGATAAGTTATTTAGTATCACAAATAAATGCAGAGATATATAAATTTCTGCTTCTGTAAAGTACTCTAAAAGTCCTTTTTATGGGAAAATGAAAATAGCCATTTTGATTAGCAATCATAATCTACGCATAGATACGAATTTTAATCAAAATCGTTAGAGCCAATTTTGAGAAAATTGAGTTTTTCTCTTCTTGCCCTTTATTAAACTACTCTTAATGGGTTAGACAGACACACAGACATACGCCATTGCAAAAACAACTTTTTAGGGTTCCGGGGGTCATGAAATGTCTACATCCACCAACATCTGGGGCTAGATTTTTTTTTTTTTTTACGGTTGCAATACTTTACATCAAGTGTTCGAAAAGTTAAAAAATGGATATAGTGGTGTATGGCTTGAAAACTATTGGTTTTATGAAAATAAATTTCAATTAAAAGATTTTTAATATAAATAGAACTACATATTTGCAATGATAAGTAATCTCATATCTCAAAGATCTATGGAGATATGATAAAAATTTAGGATTTACACATCTGTATAAAACCCTTAGTGTCATTTTGCCTAAAAATTGAGATTAGTCATTTTGTTTGTAATATTGATCAATACTTAAAAATGAAATTTAATCAACCTCATTAGAGCCAATTTTTCTCTTTTCACCCTCAAGGAAACTACCCTTAATTTAAGGGTTAGACAGACATACAGACAGACGGCATTGCAAAAAACACTTTTTAGGTTTCAAAGGGGGGGTGTTATGAAACGTCGACATTCATCAACATCTCGGTATAAAAAAATTTTGACGGTCGCAATACTTTACCTTATTGTTCGAAAAGTTAAAAAAAATACATATATTTGCTTAAAGCCTGAAAACTATTGGTTTTATAAAAATATATTCCAAGTAAAAGATTTTTATGATAAATAGACCTACATATTTGCAATGATAAGTAATTTATATCTCAAAAGACTCATGAAGATATAATTAAAAATTAGAATTTTTCGCATTAGACTGGATCCCTTAAGGTCATTTTAATGAAAATTGAGAGTAGCCGTTTTGTTTGAGATATTGATCAAAGCTTAGAAACAAAATTTAATCAAAATCGTTAGAGCCAATTCCTATAAAATCGATTTTTTCTTTTTTCGCCTTTAAAGAAACTAGGTACCCTTAGTTTTGGGGTTAGATATCCAATTCCAAATACACCTTGTGACAACCCAATGAAAATCCTAGATATCAAGTTCTAGCCCAATCGGTAAAATAGTTTAGGCTCTAGCCTGAGGTGCAGAGAGACAGACAGACAGAATTGCGAAAACCACTTTTTCAGATTTGGGGGATCATGAAACGTCGACATTCATCAAAATCTTAATTTCCATTTTTTTGGCAATCACAATACTTTCTCTAACTGTAAGTTAGTGAGAAAGTAAAAAACATGCATTTTCTTTAATATCATTGGATTTGCCCTGAATGGTGTTTCACTAACCTTTCACACACAAGGTAGAATTAACAAACCACAAGAGTTAACGGACATTCAAGAACAAAAACAATGTTATATAAAAATACAAGTTTAAGTTAATTTTTTGGTGCATTTATAAGTTCTAGAAGTCTATTGTTACCAAATTTTAGTCTTTCTGTTTTACAAATTAACCAGGAAACTTTTTATTCTATAAATCCATTTAAATAACTAAAAAAAATAAAATATTATTATGACTTTAAAAGTGCATGTGCCTATCACAAATATGGAAAATAATATGACTGATTATAATTTCACTAATAGATTAATTCTTCATGTAATATGTATAAAATAACCAAGTTTTTATAGATTTTATTTTATTTTTAGTAAAATATCTAAGCTTATAAATAAATTAACAACAATTTTCGTTTATAAGTACTCACTATTTGCGCACAGTTATTAAAAATTATTAAAGAATGTCATGTTTCTCGTACATACGCTCAACTATCTCTCAAGTCTGCCGCTTGCCTATGCATTAGCAGGAATTTGAATTGAACATACTGATTCATGTGGTAAACAAATAAAATGGCTGCTTGTGTGTTCTTAGAAATATTAAAAAAATATTTTCAATATTCCAAAAATATGTACTTCAAAGGTTTTTTAAAACACACTGACAAAAAAATGTTTATTTTGATTTACGCTTTCAAGAGGAATAAATTCATCTTCAGTTGGTACCAATCATTGTTTGTGATCAAGGCGTTTAGAGGTTTAATGTTATGGCCATCTTGAAGTTCAAAGTGTTAAGGAAATTTTCCCAGTTCCACCAAGAGAATAAAAGCAAACTTGTTCCAAAACTCAAAACAATAAAAATATTTTTTATTTCTTGAGGTAATATCAGTTCACTTTTATTTTATGTAAAATATAAGTGTAATATAATTACTAGAATTTAAATAGCAAACGAAGATTTGAATAGCTGCCGAAGCCAAACATGGGTTTGAATTGAATACTAAGTACACCAAGATTTGATTTGGCTTCAAATTTTTTGAAGCTTCGCACACCCCTAATAAGGAATATTGAACTTAGCTGGAATGATATGGACCTACTACTCTACACAATAAACATTTCATGTGGAAAGAATGTCAACTACTTGAAGAATAAAGGGGAGACCAATTATACACATCATCAGTCGTTATATTGACGTTATGATTAATACACTACTAATAATTTATTAAGAATTAATAGCCAGAGCTATTATTTATGCTTATTATTAGGGAATTACTCCACTAGATATCATATTCTGAAAATTGAAAAATGACACCTGGACACGGGAATCGAACCCGGGACCTCTGGCTTAGTACGCCAATGCTCTAACCACTGAGCTATCCAGGATTCGTCTCGTGCCCTGG
>CABFWB010004070.1:49769-66030 GCA_902151455.1 Timema bartmani
GGCAGCATAACAGCCAACTACCGAGTCGCAGATGGCTGCGTTATCCGATGGCTCGTGATATTAATATAATCACATACTTGTAGCCGACGATTTCCGCCAGTCCATCATAGACTCTGCCTTAAAATATGAGTGAAGAATGACCCAGGGCACGAGACGAATCCTGGATAGCTCAGTGGTTAGAGCATTGGCGTACTAAGCCAGAGGTCCCGGGTTCGATTCCCGTGTCCAGGTGTCATTTTTCAATTTTCAGAATATGATATCTAGTGGAGTAATTCCCTACTAATAAGCATAAATAATAGCTCTGGCTATTAATTCTTAATATATGTGCGATCCCGTACAATTTAATAATTGTGCAAATGGCAGCATAACAGCCAACTACCGAGTCGCAGATGGCTGCGTTATCCGATGGCTCGTGATATTAATATAATCACATACTTGTAGCCGACGATTTCCGCCAGTCCATCATAGACTCTGCCTTAAAATATGAGTGAAGAATGACCCAGGGCACGAGACGAATCCTGGATAGCTCAGTGGTTAGAGCAGTGGCGTACTAAGCCAGAGGTCCCGGGTTCGATTCCCGTGTCCAGGTGTCATTTTTCAATTTTCAGAATACACTACTAATAAGCTTACCAAGGGGAGTGCGTAAGTTTGGTAGTTAGGATTTTCACTAGTTTTGTGTAGAATATTTTTATTGAGCTTACCCGCATTTGTTAATCAAATGAAATCAAAATTATACTAGTTTGATATTTTATTTATTTAAATTTACACAGAGCTCTATTCTAATAGAAATATATAAATCAAGGTGACCAGAAGGGTAATGAGTCTAAACCAAAATTGAATTTTGAAAACTAAGCAATAAATAAAAATAAGTTATTTTTAAGTCTGAAACAGAAATTTGAAAAAAAATAGATATACCAGAGTGCAGCCCCTTGCTGACAGAACTTATTGTGAAAGAGCATACCAAATTACCACTAAATACAGTATCCAAACTTACGACATTACCTACAAAACATTGAGTGCCCATGTGGGTTTGAAGTGACCAATAAGGAGCCGAGATTCAAAAATATCTCCATGTATGGTAAGAAAATTATCAACATATCTGGAGGGGAGGTAGGCTACCAGACTTGCCACTAGGAGGTGTATCTGGGTTGACAAGCAATGGCGAGAGATATCAGTCAGTCTTTGTTTTGCATCCCTTCAACACACCCTTTAGGAGTATCAGGGTGGTCTTGCAAAATGCGGCAGCAGCTTGGTGAGTTAAACATATCTTATAGCTATTGTAGAAAAATACTACAAAATTTTTATTGTTACGTTAGACAAGGATTAAAATATGTGTAAAGGTTTTTACACTATTCATCTAATTTATTTATATATAAGTGCTATCAAGGTATCACCAAATAAATATGGATCCGAACGAGGTCGATATATATATTATGGATCTGAGAGCTTGGGTATTTTCATTTGAGTTGAGTATTTCTAAAAGCTCCCGAGTTTGAGTATATTAATAATTTTAAAATGTCAAGAGTATATATTTGTTTATTTTAAATGTAAGTATCACATCTTAAAATTTGAGATTTAGAAAATATATTAAAACACACGTTCTTAAAATATGAATGATACTCATTTTTTATAAATAGTAAATACAAGTTAATAAAATGAATAATTGCCTTATGGCTTGGAAATGTATAATAAGATGGAGTAGAAACACTGTACAATAATGTAAAGTAAGTAATAGTGAAGGAAGCCAACTTGAAAGGATAGTTAGGTTAGTCCTAGATAGTAACAATCAAACTTTTCCTTTAATTTCTTCTTAAACTTTTACACTTCCCACTTCCACAGTTGCACATTGTTTTGAATTTTTGGAAATATTCCTTTTTCATTAATGTCGCTTCATATGAAAAAGAAATATTTCCGAAAATTCAAAACCATGTGCAACTGTGGAAGTTTGAAGAAGTGGCTAGTGTAAAAGTGTAAGAAGAAGTAGATAAGTGTGTTTGTTTATATCTAGGCCTAACCTTACTATCCTTTCAGGTTGGCTTCCTTCACTATTACTTACATTACTTTGCATTATTGTACGGTGTTTCTACACTGTCTTGTTTTTAAAAAAAAGTTAATAAAATTGACGTTTTAATAAGCTAATATTTCCCCAAAATATGCTTTAGTAACTTAATTTACCCTATAAGAAAATGTGAGAATGATGCACAGTTAGAAATTTGACATGTTTAATATTTGGTTTATTATGCCTTAATGTTCCAATTCAATTTTAAATTCTAATAAAAATTTATGTTGATACTTTAAAATTAATAATAAAATTATTAAAATAATATTTCTAGTAAACAGTATGAAATAGTAAATGCTTTTTTTTATTTAAATGTAGTATGTTTGGTAAAATATTTATTGCAATAATTAGGATCAACATTGATTTTAGACAGATTAACCAACATAATTTTATAACTATAATATATTCTTGATGTTAAATTTTTAATTTAACAAAAATTAGCTTATTATTTTAGAAAGGGACCAGGTAAAAATAGTAAAAATAATCAATTATTTATTAAACTATTTAACTATTTTTATTTTCATTGCTTTGTCATGGTAATACAAATAATCAACTTCAATCAAGGATAATTCAAAATGGACGACAATATTGAATAACTTTACTGGTCAAAGTAGCTTTAAAGTTATATGACATTATTAATATGAAAATTGATACTAATCTTAACAATTTGTTAAGTAACCGAATGATTTATAAGTGGAAATGCAGATATTATCTAAATTAAATAGCCTATGTTTACTATTGCGTTTTAAAAATTGATTATTATGTACATCAAGTGAAAGCTCGAAAATGACGAGCTCGGCTTGAAGCTCGAAATCTGAGTTCTCGCAGAGCTAAGGAAAACCACCCCCAGCTCACCCAAGCGAGATTTGAACCTCAGTCTCTCCATCCTCGGCTGTCCAGCTCAATACAAAACTAGCGTGTTAGCTAACTACACCACCGAGGCGAGTCACCAGAGAGTTAAAAGAAGTAAAACTATAAAAAGGTACCTTTTCTTCAGCAGTTGTTAATACCAAGCAATGCTTTGCTAATATCATAAAAGGTTGTATATAGAGTTGCAAAGTGTAAAAAGCTCCATACTATCGCAGAACAACTAATTCTACTGGCTGCTCTAGATTTGGTTAACATTATGATTGGGGAGTCTACAGAGGAACTGCTTTCAAAGGTGCCTTTGTCTAACAATACTATCAATCGCAGAATTCAACACATGGTGGAGGATTTCAATTACTACCCGTTTGGGTTATACGCTTAATGGATTAGGAATTGGGAAGGTTGAATTTAGAGGAAATGAACCCGCGTTTGCGTGGAGGGAGAGTGGAAAACCATTTTGGAAAAACCCCCCTCAGTTCACCCGACCGAGATTCGAACCTCGATCTCCCCGTCCTCGGCAGTCGAGCTCAACACGACTGGCGCGTTAGCTAACTACGCCACCGAGGCGGGTAAAAAAATAAAAGATAAGTAATTTGGGTTACAGCTAGATGAGGCCACTGACAGTAATAAGGATGCACATTTGATTTGCTATGTAGGATTCATAGGTGGAAATTACATAGTGGAAGACCTGGATATTTATAGTTGAAAATAATTTGAAGCGGACAAAGTGCGTTGGTGTCAGTACTGATGGTGGTTGTTTTGTGTCCGGCTATTATGGAGGATTACAGGCGCTTATTTGAAACAAAGCTTTGGATTCGCTGTGGACCCTTAACATCATTCACAGAGAAGCACTCTCATCAAATCATCTGAGTCTTCCACTGAATCTGGTCTTAAAATGTGTGTGGTAAACTTTATAAAAACCCGATCAATGAAAGTAAGGTTTTTCAAAATATGGTGTGAGGACATGGGAGATGAATACTTGTCTTTGTTGTACTACTGCCCCTCGTGATGGCTCTCCCGTGGCAATGTATTGTCCTGTCTGTACGTTTGAATTACGGCAGGAAATGTACACTTTTCTTGCAGATGAAAAATACGAGTATGCCAAACATTAAGTGGAAACAGATTTTTTGGTAAAACCAGCACTCTTATGTGATATCTTTGAAAATTTAAATGTGTTGAATCTCTCCCTGCAGGGAGGCAACATGCACATTTTGAATTGGTCGAGAATATTTCAGCTTTCAGAAAAAAAAAATTACAGCTATGGAGAATAAACATGAAGGAAAAGATTTGTTTTCCGTTTTTATATCATTTTGTGATCTCCAATGAAGTTGATTTCTCTCGCAACATAAAATCTGTTTTTTAAGAGTCCCTATCACAGCTTTACAACTGGTTTTTAAATTACTTTAAAGAAGATTATATTGATAAGCTTGCATGGATTTGAGACCCATTCAGGACCACAGCTCCATTTGAATTTACTTATGTAGAAGAATAAAATCTTATTGAGCTGTCTTGCCACAATACACTGAAGACAAAATTCCTTAGAGCATGGAACTAACTGACATTTGAAAAGCAGTGAAAAAAAAATCTGCTGTTAAGTGGAAAGACAAACCCGCATTGTATGGATGATTCCAAAATACAAGGAGCGGGGAAGTTGATGGTGGGGTGTGGCTTATGGGGAGACATTGATTGGCCCCATATTCATTGATCGCAATTTGAATGGGGGCATGTACCTGGAAATGTTGGAGAACACAATAATGCCTCTGGTACTTAATAAAGATGGGGAATTCCCCGAGTACTTTCAACAGGAAAGGGCGCCTACCCATTATGCATACACTATTCGTGCGTTAGTGGCTAAATGGAGAGTTCTCGAGCCATTGGATCGGGAGATGAGAGCCTGTGGAATGGCCGCCCCGGTCTCCAGACCTCACGCCCCTTAATTTTTACCTGTGCGGACATTTGAAGGCCATCGTCTACTAGGATAAAATCATGGATATGCTTATCTGAAGGCTCGCATCATCGACACCTGCACTCATGTGATACCGGACATCTTACAAAATGTTCGGCAAAACTGGTGCGAACGCTCGATGGCCACCACCTTGAGAACATTCTGTAACACAACTGAGTAAAGTCGTTTTTCCATATGTATTGAGACTTTTGGGACATCCTGTAAACTGGCATAATTTCAGAATGTGTATGTATCTATCTAAAAATATTACTACATTATATCGCGATCAATAAAATAATGTTTGTAGTATGCACAATGACTAGAAAAGTTAGAGATTATCTCTGGAAAACCTTTAAAAGTCAGGGAATTTTAAAATCTAGTTTGGCTGGACATCCTGTACTAATGTCATATTCATCATTAGGTCAACCACCTCACTCAACGCAACCTACTTGCTCTTATTCTAATACATCACTGGTGTTGGTTGGATATGGCTGTCTCTTATACCGGCTCCAGGGCAGATCCAACCTGTCTTGAACCCATCTCTCTCACCCAAAAGGCACCAAAAGAGACCCATCAATCTACTTCCTCCCGCCATCTTGGCCTTAGGTCCTTCCTGCGATCCTCTCAATCGGCAGAACTAATCAAGGAGATGGACCCTCATCCAATAGAGGGTGAGAAAAAGCTTGGTTAGTAATATCACTCGCATAGAGGGTGTTCTGCTCCTTTCCAAGGTATCCACCAACTTGTACTGATTTGCCAGTAATATGATTTGTTAATGACACTTCAATAGCTTCCTGTGCTTCCTGTATAATCATATCGTAATAAAGTTTACGGCGTACATCCCGAATGGGTAGTAAGACACAGTGCTAACGCTTTTTTTTTTACTTAAATTGAGAGCATAATTCTAAATGCTAAGTTGAAACTCTCAACTGCGAACTGCTGCCCGTCCATATGCCATCTTCCAACGGATAAAGTTACCGAGTTTTTCAACACTATTTTTAAGACTTTCATAAGAAGGAAGAGGATCAATCACTATTTTACGTACAGCAATGATAAGGCCAGTGGGATGGAACTATTCAATCAAATGCTTAAGAGCATGTGAACAAGCTTCACAGCTCAGGGATCATATCGATTGTAGCAGTAGGTACAATAGCTACAAAACATATTCAACTCACCATGCTCCTGCCCAAATTTTCAAGACCACTCTGGTATGTGTTGACTGGCTATAACATAAAGACCGATGCCCCTTGCTATTGCTCTCTAACCCAGCGACTTATAGTGGCGAGTAGGGAAATTTAGCCCCCTTTCAGATACCTTGATTGTTTTCCCTTACCTTATATGGAGATATTTTGGAATCTTGTTTCTTCATGGGTCCTTCCTAACTCACAAGAGCACTAATTGTTTTCGCGTAATTGAAATGTATTTAGCTACAGTATATATAAGGGTAGTTTGGATACTCGGACACATTTGGTTCTGCATAGCAAGGGGCTGCACTGTGCTCTGATATACCTACCCGTAGCTAATTTCCCAATTTTTCTTTCGGATTTTAAAATAGCTTATATTGATTTATTTCTTATTTACTTTTCAAAATTCCCTCTCGATGTTATACACATTGCATTTCTGGTCATTTTGTGTGGATATTAAATTAAAATTGATGTTGAATTTAAAAAATTATAAATATCTCAAATTTTGTTTAATTTCGTTTATATAACCAATTCTGGTACTTTAAGTAATCTCTCTGTGTCTTCGATTTGAAGATGTCTCGTTTATATGTAAATTAAGCTAAGTTAGACAAGAAGTAATAGTTCAATCAACAGTGACAAATAGAAGTATATTAGATATCATCCTTAAATTAAACTAAATCAAATTTTGATCATTGTCAACTTTGTTCAGTTAAACTATTCCTGAATTCAGCCAAGTAGCCATGCAAATATCTGAACCTAGACTTTGACCATTACTATTTCTCGAAATTGTACTAGAACTATGTCGATTTTCAGACTTAATACTATGAAACTAGCACACCTGACACCACTACCATTAATTGAGCCTACTTATTTCAAATCTCATTCACCCATAATCGTGTTTGACACAAGTCGTCAGGAAGTTTTTTTTTTTTTTTTTTTTTTTTTTTTTTTAAAAAACNAACCTCGATCTCCCCGTCCTCGGCGGTCGAGCTCAACACGACTAGCGTGTTAGCCAACTACGCCACCGAGGCGGGTGTCAGGAAGTTACTCTCAATTATGGCATGATAACATGCCGTATCATGTTCGAGTCTGAAGCAAATAACCCTCCTAATACTAAAGCGTTCTGTCTCATCATTCACGATCATGTAATCCGCTACAACCCTTCTAATATTGATGTAAAATAAAGGTGGCACTACAAATGGACGGTAGGAATCTTAGCCAGCACAGTATGTTGATCGACATACAAGGGTTTTTGAGCAAGGAGGGAGTCTTCCTCTTTATGGACGTATCCATTATACATTCTGATCCCCTTAATGAAGACAACTCTAAGTTTATATGAGTATATCATCCGTGGAATGGTTTCTTACCCTTTAATCTACACCACTTCGTTTAATGGGAGAAACTCTCCTAGAAAAATAAGATAGTTCATTTGGCATTATATTAGACACTTTATTCGACATATAACTACGTAGGCTTCATTACAGACGATGCACATTAAATAGATTAATATATATTCTCCCGTGAGGAACACTTGACGAGTTAATCATATGGCTTGGTTTCCGGTTTTAATAATTTCACTTAACATTATACACGTTGATTTTACAAACATGATAGTTTCGACACATTGATTACACCAAAGAGACTGTTCGGCTGGAACTTGGCAATACCCGTATTCAACTCACTCCAATTAAACTCTAATTATAAGTTTCACTCTCTTGAAATTCTAGGTTCGTTCATCTGACCGGAACTCATTTTAACTACCATCATTATTAGATTGTCCTCGGCTCGCTCCGCTATTAGACTGACCTCTATCCTTGTGGTCGGGTGAAATCAACTCAACTATTCTACTAGGTTGAAATCCGTGAAACTAACCTGCTCGTTTAAACATCGTGTAACTGACTAGACTCACGTCATTTAGTAGACTTGCGATTACTCCGTTGGTTGAATGGTGAATTCTGCCTTAGACTATCTCCACCGTACTTTACTACAACGTAACTGCTGAGCCATGTGACCTATTGTCACGCCAAGGAGGGGTGGGGGGTGTCCCCCCACCCCTCCAATGTTGGTTAAAAGCATGAAAGTTGGGAATTTTGTGAGATCTGAGCTCTGAAGTTGGGAAATTCTAGGCTTATTCTTTACTTTCTATTATGAAAATCCTTGACCACAGACTTGTACAGACAAATTTAAAATTTCCCAACTGTTGATCCATACTCTACAAAAATTCCAACTTCAAAAATCATCAAACATTGAAGGGCGATTCCTTCTGTAGTAGAAAGCTTTAATCAAGTAGTCTAGTAGCGCCGTTGTCAGTAGGCAGAGACAACGGCCAGTGAGTTTATGCCAAATGCGGTATGGAAACAAATCATAAGGGAACATGAGCTGCCCAGTAGCAAAATTTCACTCAGCCAGCAATGCTTGAAGTTGCAGTATTGTCAGCCAATGTTTTAGTTTATTGTGAAGTGTTTTTAGTTGTGACTTTCGTGGCTGCTAGACTGTCGCAGTTTTATTATTCAAACTATCACGTTGTACAGCCAATGCCTCAATTAGGCTTTATTAAAATTTGAAGACATAAATGCAGTGAATGTTACGCAACATTTTCTTATTTTATTATCGAAAGCTCTGACTGATGAAATGAGGACATTGAGGTTAGTGTTAGTGTTTGACTTCTGAAATACACACTAATTTTTCTAGCAAGTATCCATACTAGTTTGAATTGAACTGATGTATCTTATTTCATTGTTTATTAAAATAGGCTTTCATGAAAGCAATTTAGGCTCAAAACAACAATGAAGGAAGAGGGGTAATAGGGCTGTGTTACATTGTTACAACTCTTATAATTTTTCATTTGATTAAGTAAACTACATTATACAAATAATAAGTTTTTTTTTCACCTTTAAACATTTTCAAATTTGGGATACATTTTTAAATTCGTTATTTGGTGTTCGATTTGCATGAAATTTTTTATAACCATGTTGTTTAGAGTGCTTATTTCAAATTTGCCTTAAGTTATTTAATAAAATGTCGGGGGAAGCCCCTTCACCCTCGTACGCTAAATTACAATATGTTTTGAATAGTTATTCACGTACCAGTATTAACATTTTAGGGCAACTTCCATGAGGTTATGAAGCAAGACATTGGTAGACAGGTATCAAAATAATGTATAATTATCGATAAATTCAATTTTTTATTGCTTTGTTTTACAATTTAAAATGTTTTTAAATAAACATGGCCAAATTGCTAATTTTTTGATAAAGTAAAGAGCGAGTTATACAGCTCAGGGAACGAAGTAGTTAAATATTGCTTCCAAGTGTGTTATAATAAAGCATCGGTTTCCAACCTGGGGGTCGCAGCGTGTTTTGTTTGGGGTTAAATATAGCGGTATTAGCTTTATGTTTACTTTTTCAAGGATTTTAATGATTATAGGAAGATGCGTAATTCTAATAGAAATGCAAGTTGTTAACGCTCTAAAAACGACTAAGCTACTTCTTAGGTTCCTTTTTGCTATTCCATTCTGATAGCTTCTTGCTGACTTGTTTACTGTGGAAGCCTTGTAATGCTGCTAGCATAATATAAAATCATCCCCCAACCCCGGGCTTGTTGATTCTCTTTTACTACATATTAGTCATAATCATTATTATAAGCAAGTTATAATCATTAAAACAAGCATTAGTGGACATGCGGGTTTAATGTAACGCTCTTTTGGTTTGGTTTGTTGGTGAAGGTGAAACAAGGATTTTAATTCTGGCCAGGGGTAGTTTATCCTAATAGCCCTCCAAGCAAATAAAGGTACATTTCCTCTAAATTTTACCTATCCCACTGGTGTAGTTAACTGTAGTTAGTCCAGGATGGTAGTAATACACAGTGAAAAAAACTTAAAAACTAGGATTTGAACGCTTTTAAGTTATCAAAGGGTCGTGATGGCCGCAGAGAGAAAAGTTATGGTCATAAACTACAAAATGTTGGAAACCACTCTAGTAAGGTCAGTTAAATTTTTAATCTAAAATACGCGATTTGAACGGTATCTGCTAATCTAAATAAATATATTTAAGCTCAATTGGATATTTAGCTCAGAGGCAGGTAAACTGAAATTAATAATTCAAGTTATTTCCTTATGCACTGAAAAAGCCTTGTAGTTTTAAAACTCCAGTATGAACGAATAAATAAATTTAAAAATACAATTTGCCTAAAAGCTCGGTTTAAGGCTTGATTATCAAACCCAAATTCTTAAAAAAAATCTGGGAGCCTCCAGCCCCCCCTCCACCCCGTTCACAACATTGCCCTTGTACTCTCCTTTGCCACTTGGGGAATTTTTCTAATTTCGAAANTCGTTGTCTTGACTCATTTACTAGGTTCATTTAATTTACGAGGTTTTGGGATGACGAATTGTTACACACGGAACAAGAGGAATGTGATCAGGTAACTGGAAGTTTGATGATGATGTCGACTTTCAAAGGTCTTCATCCTCTCTACCAACGTGAATTGATCAAATATTATCCTCTGGACTAGTGGGAATGAGGTGAACTGGGTAATGAAGGAACAGCTGCCCTGGTGCATATATTGACCCATTCGACCCGTACCGCTAATGTTAAGTGAAAGGTAAATTCTCTTTATTATTATTATTATTACTATTAGCACCGCGTCTTACTACCCGTTCTAGTTATACGCACTTACGCTAATGTGCAATGGTAGGGTGATTGTGAGATGAAATGGAGGACCTACAGTTTAACGTGGAATCCGAACCACGGTGGAGGCCTGGCATTCCTCACATTCACAAGTTGTGATTAATACACATCTTGTCAGAGGTGAAGGAAGGGCTCGGCAATCAGATAAATCTGTGCCGGAACCTAGGATTGAGCCACGGACCCCCAGCACAGAAGTCTGACACCTTACCCCTAGACCACCAGGTCACCCTCTCTTTAATAAAATCAATAAGTGATCCTACTTGTAGTGTACATTGATTGCTAAAAGGTGTATGTCTACCTGATGCATGGGCACCATGTTTAGACGTTGATGGCGCCAGTGAAAACGCATAAAGCGCCGATGTGGATTTTTTTTTAAATTCTTACAACATACAATAATTAATAGTAAACGGACATTATCGCAACAGATATGGACAAAATAATAATCAAATATGGTTTTCAAAAGATTAATACTAGGTATTATTCACATCAATCCTTTAATAGAGGATTAAGCTTATTTAAAGCAAGACATGTAACCTAATAAATTGAAATTCAACTTATGTAAAATCGAAAGTTGTAGGCCTAAGGCAGGTGTCTGTTGGTTTAACACCTTATAAAGTTAAACATGTCTAATCATTGACCAACACAAAATACACACTAGAATATGTGTTAGCCTATACTAAATCGTTATATTTCCTTTATTATTTTATAATTACAAGTTAATCCATCCAAATTAGCCCACAATTTAATATTCAAAAATCCAACACCATCTAGGTTAGGTTAAGAATAGTTACATTTTAGACTTGTATATTTTATATTATTGTACCACCACTAAATAATGGACCTATAATTATTATATTTAATGTTAAAAGCAGTGACAAGATCTTATTGCACAAAATAGGGATCTGTTATATACGAATATTACAAAGCAGCAAGGCCCTACTGATGTGAGATTACTCATGTACATTGGCAAAGCAAAGATTTACAAATCAGCAATAACAACGGCAAATATAAAATATAATCATAGACTGATTTTGGTAGGAATAACAGTAACTAGTAGTTATTAAAGTTTCTAAAACAATTTTAATACAGCCTATTCATTTGTTACGTCTTACTAATTGTTCGAGCTATATGAATGTTAATAACACTAGTGAGGCAGGGGCGAGGAAGGTAGAATTTAGAGGAAATGTATTCACATTGGTTTGTATTTAGAGTGAGAAACCATTTAGGAACAACCACCCTTAGCTTTGTTTGGATTTTAGTCCCGACTTCGCTTTTACAGGTAAGCCAGACTAAATAAGCCTGCTATTTAATTAACGCTATACCACTTGATTGAATTATCAATTATATTTACCAAATACCCTTTATATGTAGCACTACGACGCTTTTCTCTATCCCCCATTCATTTTATAACGCCGGCTGTGTTCTGACAATTAAATATAGAAGTCTCCAGTGCCACATGAAAAAATATGAAAATATTATGTAATTACTACTTTTTGTTCCCTCGCAAACCACCAAGAAAGCGCCTTCGTGCCACGAGTGTCACCTCTACCACAGTTTGAGAACCAATGATTAAGCAGTAACTTAGCCAGAAGGATGGGGGTATGGACCCCCCTCCCCCGAGGAGTTGGCTCACAGGCGTTAGCCCCCTCCATATGCTGTAAGCTTAAACTTAAAATTTTCTTAATCCTGTTCTTATTTCATTTTGAACTCTTACTTATGTTCGTTGTGTGTTTTAGTTTGAATTTTTTTTTTTCATTTTTCTATGGTATCTTGGCTTGAAAATATTCTATAACCTATAGATTATCAATACCATGGTATGCTTGTTTGAGCTAAGTGAGCCGTGATCTAACACAATTTCTAGGTGTATTTGCACTGTTTGCAGGAGGAGGGGACTATTTAAACAATAGGGATGGCTGTGCGGGGGAGGTACGATCAGGTCAATATATGGGGGAAGGAGGAACTTTCTTTTAGACAACCCCCGAAATGAAATCTTGGCTACGTTACTGGATTAAGAGGGCGTGCACCCGCGTTTGCTTGAATGGAAAGTGGGAAATATTTTAGAAACAAAAATCTCAGAACACCTGGCAGATAACTCCATAGACCTCATGGCCACTGATGTGTGTTATATTTTTTTTATGTTGTTAAAATTCGTTTTGCCAATTATTAAATAATGTATGTATAATAGAACATCTCTGTTTGTTAAATCAATGCTTGGAACAAGAATACAATTTTCCTTTTCCAAATATAATTGACCGTTAGTATACATATTGTAACGTCTTTTTATAGGTGAATCACATTAATCTCTTTTATAATTAAATAATTGTATGGGTAATTTAATATTCTTAAAACCAATTGTACGTGAAGAAGTATCTATACTTTGTTTGATCATGGCCTATTTGTGAGATGAAGTAAACCTGTAATCCTGTTTAAATTATAAATGCTAATCATACTCCTAAGCAACTGAACAGCACTGGTTTCAGTCATGGCGTACTTGAGATACGGTAGCTGTTGACTAGAGAGGCTTTCATGCAAATTTTATAAGAAGAAGTAAAAAAAAGTAACCCCCCTCATCGCTCCTGAAAACTTTTCAAGTAAAAGAGCAGGAAATTGAGGGTTCCGTGAAAAGTAGATCACATGAAAGCAGATGGTCGTTTTCTCACGGCTATGTCGGTTTGAAGTGGATCCCTTCAACTACAAGGTTAGCTTGTCCTGGTGAACATGAGAACTTTGGCATGACCTAGCAGAGTTCGACATCATCCTGCTTGAAAATATCAATACTTGCTCTTCCATTATATTTGGTTTCTCTTCTAGTCTGACTGTTTAAGGATATCTAATGGAAGCAATGAAATATTTCAAAGAAACTCTCATGATTTTTAATGAGAAGACAATTGGACCTTTCCATTTGAGTTGAAAAAGAGAACACGCGATTGTACAAATATAATATGTCAGTAACCAAGATAACGTTGTTGGAAATATTTGCTTTTTTTCCAAACAACCTTTTACCATCATATCGTCAAACGAGGAAATTGGTATCTTCCAAGAACTTGGAATCGGAATTAGTTCAACAATCTAAGACAATAACTATCGACAATACTTCAAGACCTTAAATAGTTGAACAGCTTATTTTACTATTTTCTTTCTATATTTGTTAGTTGTCAGTTCTTATTTTTACCCAAACATAGCAGAACTGTTCAACAGAAATAGTTTTAGAATTCACTCCTTTCTCTATAAAAACAATGCTATGGGATTAAGACAAAATTGAAAAATGATTTTTTTTTTCAGAAAGAAGTTGAAAGTAAAACATTTCCTTAGCGTTGTTTTAACAGAGCTAATGTCGATTAAAATCTGTAAGATAGTGTTTGTGTCACTGAGGAAAAGGTGAAATTGGATGCTAACAGTCCGTCCCATTGAGAACCAAAAAACCTATTTTCGTCGGCGATGGAGTGACTGGAAAGTCTTGGGATGAAGTTTTGGGTAGGGTAGAGAGGGTGGGGAGGGGGTGGGTTAGCAGGTAGATAGTCTTCTCTGGCTATTATGAATGAAAACTGTAAGTCAGGGACCGAGCTATTATTATTATTATTATCACCACGTCTTACTACCCGTTTTTGGAAAATGAAATATTCAAATCTATCCACAGATCTACTGACGCTAAATGTAGCCCCCGTTTGTTTTACGGCAGTATTGAAGCGTTCGTTACACGATAATTTCCTCTGGACTAATAAATGTTGAGTAGAAATCGATAATGAATTATTTAATCAGTTTACGAAAATCTTAGTGGAAAAACTCTTTTCAATACTCGGCTTACAGGTTGCAAGATACTTCTTGCTTCAAACTGGAGGGGCCCATGGAAATTTGGATTAACCGTCATTAATGGTGAGAAAAAATATATACCCTATCTATATTAAATTTGAGGTGTGATCTTCATTTCTACGAAATTGACTTGGAAAAAAATCTTGTTAATCTAGAATATATTTTCTTCTTGTAAAATCTCGCCTTGCAGAACGATGACGGTAACGTGGAGTCTCAACTTTAGAGAGCACTAAGAGATGATAAATGATCAAGCATATATTGATTTCATATTTTAATAAGAGGAGAGTAACCGTCCTCTTGACATTTCTTTAACGTTGTTCTTTACTTATCCTTGATCCATCATCTTAGTTTAGTGGGCTCGTGATAGGCTTGAGTATTTGCTTTAATAATCGTTCAGACTCTATTCTTGTATTACGTCATTGATTATAATTTTCATTAATAGCATTAGTTGCTAGTATAATGCCTTTAAACACCTTATCTTCCTACTCCATGATGAAATGGGACTAAATTGTAAATACATAAGTAGTTGCTCTAAAACATTTTATAATTAAGTGGTATGTAAAAATATTATTTTTGCGTATAAATTAATTGAAATGGTGCTGGCTTTATTTAAAAAAATTCGAGAAAATGTCATCTTCTTTGAAAGAATTGGATTTAATTGATTTGCTGTAGTTGAGCAAGGGCGGCGCCCTGGCACTTTTTTAAGAGGTAAAAGGTAGAATATGAGGCATAGTACAAAATGTTTTATTGAATCAACGAAGTAAAGACCAGGAGAGAGTAAATTAAAGTATAAAAGTATAAAAGCATAAAGTGGGTAATTCCGTCGAACGAAGATTACTGAGAAGCCGCGATACCAATCATTAAATAGGATCGGTTCGGTTGTAATTATTGAGCAGTATAAATGACAATCTAAAAGCTAAATATTTTACAACTATTTCAAGACATGGAATGAAAGACATGTTTGTCACGAAGCATATTTATAACTTATGAAGGATTTTGAAATACTGAACTCTGATTTGTGGCTGATTTATATAGAAGCGAGGCGAGAACTCAGTAAACCACCTTTGCTGCCGTCTCAGAACACAATTAACGTTGTTTGGACAGAGCTATTGTCGAGAAAAATCTGTAAGATAGCGTTTGTGTCGCTGAGGAAAAGATGAAAGTGGATACTAACGGTCCGTCCTGTTGAGAGCCAAAAAAAACTATCTTCGTCAGCGTTGGACTGGAAAGTCTTGGGCTGAAGTTTTGGGTATGGCAGAGAGGGTGGGGGAAAGGGCGGGTTAGCAGGTAGACAATCTTCTTCTTTGGCTATTATGAATGAAAACTGTAAGTCAGGGACCGAACTATTACTATCGCCACGTCTTACTACCCGTTCGCACTTACGCTAATGTGTAATGGAAGGGTGATTCTGAGATGAAATGGAGGACCTACAGTTTAGCGTGGAATCCAAACCACGGTGGAGGCCTGAAATTCCACACATTCACAAGTTGTGATTAATACACTTCTTGTCAGAGGTGAAGGAAGGGTTTGGCAATCAGTTAAATCTGTGCAGGGATGGAGCATAAACCCCGGACCGTCAGTACAGAAGTCTGACACCTTACCCCTAGACCGCCAGGCCACCCCAGGACCGAATTAAACCGTCGGTTCATTTGGAAAGTTAACCTTAACTTGATTTTAACACTAAGCTCATTTAGTTTATTTTAACGATGAATGG
>CABFWB010004071.1:0-32795 GCA_902151455.1 Timema bartmani
CTATTCAATCAGTGAGGGTTTGTTTCAGTTCAACCAGCGCTTGGGCAGGATGAAGGCCTACCTGGCGGTGAAAGAGGAGAAGCAGAGGAAGCAGGCTCACGAGATGTTTCTTAACCAATCAGCGACGAGGATCCAGGCGTGGTGGAAAGGGACAATGGTCCGTCGGGGTTTGGGACCGTACAGGAAGAAACGCAAGGACAAAGGGAGGAAGGGAAAGTCCGCAGCGAAGAAAGGGAAGAAATAGGACTTTGGCGTTTATTTGAGGACACCATATTCAAGAAAGTGATCCTGGTAGTTGATAGTTTGACAGACAACTTCCGGAGATTGATAGGGAGGTGAACTAAACCCTGATTTCCTTAAGAACGACCTTAGCTGACAGCTTGGAAAATAGTCTGACACCTTAGCTCAGTCGGTAGCGTGTCTCTCTACTGAGCTAAGGGTCCTGGATTCAATTCCTGGTATGTTCGAAAAAAAATATAATTGGTGAAAAGTGAGTATACCCTTTCACAGTGATGGATTAACGTCTGGGGGCTGGATGTTGTGTCTGTTCTAGATTTGAATTAGTCTAATCAGTCGGTTCAGAAAGTACACGTTAAATACAGTACCTCAAATAAATGAAAATAAAATCTATTGAAAATATATCAGATCTACTTTCATGTATCCATACGCCAATTCCAAACCATTTGATCTGAAAGTCCATTTGCTGAGCAGTTGTCACTTATGGTTGTAGAAACTTTCACAACAAACAATTTGTTTTTATTTATTTTTCTTGTAAGAGTTTTTTAAACTTTTTAAATATGAAATTATAAATATATTCATTTGGATTTTGAATTATTTTATTTTTTGTGGCAGCAGCGTCTGTAGTTCAGTTGAAAATGGTTTTCAAATGAGATCTTCTAAAAAGTTGTTTTCGCGTCATAAATAAAGATTGCGAACAGATTATCAAGAATGTTCAGGGCGTCAATACAGCCCGTGTCCATGCGCTTGTCTTTGAAAAATGAAAACATTTGATTTTGAAATCAATAGTTTGTATAGTTTTCTCTCTAAGTTATGAGGTGGTGTGGGGGGAAACATATGTATTCACGCCATTATTTATGGTGGCCAGATATAAGAGGATAAAAGTGTCACTATAACTATTTTTAGTTATTATTTCATGAATTATAATGTATCTTGTTGCCACAGTCACAGAACAAAAAACAAAATTGTTTTATTAATATTTTTGTTCTTTCACATGTCATGTGAAAACATTGTTTTGCCTAAAATAAATAAAAAAATTGCTCGAGTAGAAACTTAGAAATTAATCTTCATCACACGGTGTTATCAACAGTTGTTGAATATTTGTCATGAGCGTAGCGACATTAGATGACTAACTTTGTAAATAAAGAAAAAAAACCTCTACAGATATTCAACAACCAGTCGAGATCACCGTGTGAAGAAAATTAATCTATATGTTTGTAGTGTAGAAATTTTGATTTATTTTGCCTGAAAAATTGTTTTGGCAAAAAAAAAAACCCTGCAAACACACTGTGTTTTTTTTTCTCGCTTCCCCTTCCATCCCACCTTAAGGAAGTATTATTATAATTTTTTTATATTTATTTTTATTAACTATGTAGTTTTGAGAAGCAAATAAAATTATTTCTACAAGGGTTGACATTTATGACTTTCAATCAATGTTTACAATAAACAATATTTTTAGGTGTTCCAAAAGACTATTCATAAGTAAATTGAAATATGACAACTTTAGGAACGCAGTGTATTGAATTCACAACTCCCTCCATTAATCAATCTACATTTTTGTTAATGATTTTTACACATTTTCTGACATTATTTCATCCTTCAACTCACACCGTTGGTGTCTGAGGTGTGAGCTCTCGCAATAAAATCGATAGCTGCTGAGGTGCAGCTCAAGGTTCAATTCTCTCTCGTGAAAATGGTACATAAAAGTGGTGTACATGTAGTAAAAATAAAATCCTCACATATTGACATATTTTATGTGTATTAGGCGTAATTTAAAATATTTTTTTGTAATTGTTTCACCTCCGTGATGTTTTCTTCGTTGACGTTGTAAAGTAGTAAACTTAGCTTGTATTTTCCACTAATGATGTAGTTTATAAGATAAGATTATAGCGTAGTCCGTCAAGATAGGACTGTTACATTTCAGGGTGGATTGAGAATACGAGTGCCCTCCATCTACCCTTAAAGGTAACAGTCTAACTTTGGCTAATTACACTATGGCACAATCGTTTAAGCTACTTCATAATGGAACCAAGCAAGATCATTGCGGTACCTTTCACTGTAAACAAAGAGTATTTAGACAGTGCAACTAATTTAAGGTTTCATCCAGTACACCTCAATAAACCCCATCTCTATCTTGAGCGAGTTCTATCCAGTCCACCTCAATAAACCCTATCCTTATCTTGAGATAGTTCTATCCAGTCCACCTCAATAAACCCTATCTCTATCCTGAGATAGTTCTATACAGCACACCTCAATCAACCCTATCTCTATCTTGAGATAGTTCTATCCAGTCCACCTCAATAAACCCTATCCTTATCTTGAGGTAGTTCTATCCAGTCCACCTCAATACACCCTATCTCTATCCTGAGATAGTTCTATCCAGCAAACCTCAATACACCCTATATCTATTTTGAGATAGTTATATCCAGTCAACCTCATTGCATCCTATTCCTATCCTGAGCTAGTTCTATCCAGTCCACCTCAATACACTCTATCTCTATCCTGAGATAGTTCTATCCAGCAAACCTCAATACACCCTATTTATATCTTGAGATAGTTATATCCAGTCCCTCTCATTACATCCTATCCCTATCCTGAGCTAGCTCTATCCAGAACACCTCATTATACCCCATCACTATCTTGAGATAGTTCTATCCAGTTCCATTACTACACCTTATCACCATCTTAAACTAGTTATATCCAGTTCCGTTATTACATCTTGTCACTATCTTGTGCTAATTCTTCTCAAATAACCTTCTCATACTTATTTGAAGGCTAAACTGCTAAAGTTTTACCTCTGAGCTTCAATATAAGTAATTAGAACGAATTGACTTGGAGACTTTAATTCAAGCAAGTATTCACTATTTATTTACTATAGATATGTATTATTTATTTATAATTGTATCCACAAGATTAATTTCCCAATGTTAGTAACAAGAATAGTTTTAAAACAAACAGCTTGGATTATTGTCGTTGCCAAGTGATGTATTGAAACTATTTTCTATAATTAAAAAATATTATTTACTCCCCAAGATAGTGATCTTAATTTTGTTAATTATTTTTATACACAATAAAACAACACTTATAATGGGCGCGTTTTATAGCTCTTAAGTCGTGGTGAGAACTATTGCAGGATTGATATTATTGTAATTATAAATTATTTAACTAAACTAGTAGTTGTGTGAACTGTAAACCTTGCTACCTCCATTTAAAAAAATGCCAAGTACATAATGTTAAGAAATAAGACGTCACTTTCTTATCATTACTATAGTCTTAATATTTCTCTTTTATTTCAAGTATAAGTTTCGCCTACATTATTTTATCTTTGAATTTTAAGTTGAAATAATCATTCATCTGTTATTTCTCTTTGGGTTTTAATTTGAACTATCTTTAGTAATTTCTCTTTGAATTTCAAGCTTAAATAGCTGCCTTTTTGTCTTTGGATTAAAAATTATCACCTAGGCCCTACAATTTTTCTTTGGATTAAAGTTCATAGATAATAACCTTGTTTGTTAAGATCTCAGTCTGCCAATACAAGTAGATGTATACATTTAAATAATAGATTCTTCCTCTATGATCAATCGATTGCTTAGAATTTTAAACTCTTATCACTTGAGATGACCTATTAAATGTATTAATAAAAATTATTTTTGAGCGGCATTTATCATGAAACGGATAGCCAGATTGCAAAACAATGCACATAAGTTGTTCGGTCTAAGTTCAAAGAATCTTCCTGCCAAATTTCGTCAAATTGATCCACGTATTTTAAAGTTATCGCTTAGCAAAGATCCGGTCAGAGAGACAAAATGTCAAATTCTCAAGTTAAAACATAACTTCACTCCTATCGGTCAACTTACCAACAAAATTCTTACATTAACATGTGGTTTCTGATTTTATAAAGTGGTTGAAAAAATTTCTAGATTCTTTACCAGGTAACAGCAAAATTTTTACTGGTGAAATTGTTTTTTAAATCCAGTTGTAATTTTTAAACTAAGGTAAAATTGTTTTATTGGTCTCCATTCCACTGCTGTCTACCGAATAATTCCATGTTCAGAGACCTAATTTATTCGGAGCGCACCACAATCAAAGATAAAGTTATTAACAATCCCACTTGTATTACACATTTCTAGAATAATAAATATAGGGCCTGTAGTAATAATAAAAAAGGAGTAAATTTTAAACGAGTGCTCCTTTTTAAAACTTTTTTCAGCACTTTATAATTGTAAATAAAATCCATGGCTGAGTGGGGTCGATCACAAGTATAGAGGACCCTTGTTTAACTACAGGTAATTCTAAGATAATTAGGTACAATTTAACAAGGGTTCATCTTGCTATGCAATTAGTAAATACCTAGGTGCTATGACTGGGTATGTATTGTCGGAGTACTGTATTTGATTAAGTTGGTTTGTAAGACGTGTATATATCAGTTATGTGTGTTTAGAAACAGGGTAGGCGCTAGAAACAAATACAAATATATGGTAAGTTCTCCTGGGAGCTTCAGCTATTTCTTATTACAACTTGATGTCTTGATGACCTATAAGAATGCCTGTAGAAAGAGCGGGGAAGCACCTTGTGAACGCTTCCATGCTTCCAGAGCAATTTCAGGCTTCACTGTTCACTCCAGGGGGTTGACCTATCGAGGGAACGTTTGTAGCTTCAAGATGGAAAGAGAGAGCACCCTAGTATCTTCAAGTCTGCCAGAGGCCGATGATGGGAAACCGTCAGCAGCTTGGTCCATCAAAAGCACCAACACTGGCACCATATCTACGGTCCCCACTGATAGTCTGACCCAGCTGGAGGTTGTCGGGATCATCACTGTGCTGGAGGACTGCGTGGATCAGCTGGGTGTACTTGGCCTCATCGGGAACAATCCTCAATTTGAGGACAAAACGACCTTCAAGAGTTTGGAGGAGAGGTAATGACTTCCTCAGGGATGACACCCCAAAAGTGAAATTGGCCATTTCATGAATTGCCTTCCTCACTTGTCCATTTCACGGGCTGGCCAAAACTTCATCTGATTCATGAATTGGGTAGTGCTTGTGCTACCCTGCCCATGAAATGTATAAGTGAAGAACAGGTTTGGTACAAACCATTAATCGTTTTAGAATGTAAGACAAGGTACAGTTAGGCTGGGTTAGCTTATAATTCTTAACATTTACAATCTGAAAACTAATGTAAGTTAAGCCTTTAGTAGATAGGACAATAGTTTACAGGTCATAAAATGGGTTAGAGCTTATGACATTTTTTCCCAGTTAGTGAAATGGCCAAGAGAAGAGACCGGTTCACGGAAAGGACAGAAAATTTCCCAAATTCGTGACGTTGGCAGTTTCAATAATATGGTGTAACATAATGATACATAAGTGGGGTGAGGGTTTGGAAGTAGAGGCAAGAGCGTGTGATAGGTCAGAAGCAAGAGGAATTGGAGTATTAGCCCAAGTGGATTTCACGGTAAAATGCGAACACCAAAGTAAAATTGTCTCAAACCATAATAGCGCCCCTTAAATCCTCTAATTAAAGGGTCATCGGTGAAAGGGAAAGCTTAGGCACTAACCTTTAACACAAAGTACTTGTGTATATCCAGACGGAAGGACAGTAAACCAAAATGACCACATTGTTATTGAGAGAATATTGAAATGCTAGATTACCCCTGTGAAGAGTGTGCGCAGATTAGAGTTCGTGTCTGACAATTTTTTTAGTCAAAATCCAACCATCAGTATGGGTAAAACCTAAGCAGCAAAACAAGAAAGATAAAGAGCAAAGGTTTGACACAACGAGGATAAACGAAAGCGAGGTAAAGCACGAGCTACAACTACGCATACATTTGATGTGCTGCCAGAAATGTAGGATGACGTTTAAGACTAGAACTTGGAGATGCAGTGAGGAGAAAGCCGGGACGTCGTGACACATTCCACCAATCAGGCGTGTAGGGAGACGATTTAAAGGAGAAAAGGAGCCAAGGAGACTTAGTTAGCTATGTTATTTGGACAGAAGAGGAAAATGGAGTTTGAACAGTTTTGGAGAGAAACACAGGCAATACCTCGAGGAGGAAAGGGTGTTGAAAGAGAAAGATCGTGAAGGCCACTACCGTGGAGGCCAAGAAATATTTCCAGAGGCGGAAATTTAGGGAAATGTTAAAAGAAAATCAACAACCTCAGGAGATTGTACATGAGCTGCCAGAGGTTCCCCAACAACAGAGAAGAGAAGATAATGACGAATGACCTCCAGGTTGATGAAAGATGGAAGGAGTAGCCAATTCATCTATTTTTTGGATAGCAAAGATCCAGACAACCTATTGAGTTTGAAAGTGCCAGACACGGTAAACTAGGAATAATATCCTCCAACAATAATTGGATGAAGTGAGGCCACAGGCAAAAAGTATGAAGAAGGACAAGCGTCCATACCTGGCAAGCGGCTATTCGACAGCTTCAGCATTGTGACAGATTGAAGTAAGAGAGCAGTATTAACAGCAATGGAGGCAATTTTGATTACACCACGTGGTCCTGCGGGCCAAATAGCGCGAAGAAATAAGAAAGAAAAATAATACAATTTCAGGGAACACAAATTTTAGGGACTGTGGTGCTCTACGACTTAGGTACCTGGTAACACTTTCTAAAAGGCCCCGCCCTGACCTTTGCTGTCCCAAAGAATTCAAATATCATCTCAAGACCAGGATCTGTTGGTCATTAGAGGCCAGTGTGTGGCTACAATAACTACCTGTGTTTGGCAGTTCTTGGGCCGTATTCGATTGTTAGTACCAACCCTCAAAAATAATATGTCTCCGTTGTGGCTCACTCTAGGAAATATGTCCAGTTCAGACCTCACTCTATATTCAATTAGTTACCCAAGCGGGCCACTCCAAAAAATCATAATATTTGGCGGGTCAGACATTTAATCCAATCTGGCAGTAATTTGGAACGTTATTAGATTATACCTTTGTAGTTTAAAGGGGGGAGGCAAGTGAAACTTAATTAGATATTATATATAATATTGATATATTTCAGTGAAATAAAAAATTATAGATAACACAATAAGACTAATTACAAGCAAAGCCCTTTGCTATTACTATAAATAACGCACGAACAATAAGTCAGGCAAATATCAACTGGTGGAGCAGTGGCTGCTGTTGGGTGGAGGGGAGAAGAGGTGTGAGTCACTCTCAGCCTCCTTGCCACCTGCATTGTTCAAGGTCAAAAGCATAAATATGTTATATAGTTCAGCCATTATGTGGTGACGCTTGGAGGGAGAAATACTGGGTCTAGAATGGGGGACGCACGCCGCTGGAGGGTAAAATCGCACTCCCTTGTAAACACACGATGTTGGTGGTGCCAAGGACTGCATCTTCCTCCACCACTGATAAGATACTGACGACCTCTCTGGCCATTCAAGGTCAGGCGCCTCTACATACTGTCTGAACCATACGACATATCTCCAGTGATACAGTAGTTGGAGGACCGGATGTGGCCCGTGGGCCACATATTGAATATCCCAGGACTCCACACCATTTCATTTACTATTATTATAATTATAGTGTTCAGCAGACAGATTAAATATTTATTTTACAATGTTTTTAAATTTCAGGTTTGGTGATGTCCCCAATGACGAAGTCATCAACATTCAAAAAACAAAGTTGTTCGATGTTTCCAAAGAACACACAAAATTCGATAAAATCCACAAGAACAGGTCAGTACACTTTTGTGTCAAGAGTGTGACGTAAGATGCTCTACGTGAGGACGAGGAAGGAGTATTTTAGAAAAAACTCAGAATCATTCAATTGGAAAGATCGTGTGAAAACTCTGCTGAATTCGGCTTGTATTGAATCAAGTCCTGGCTATCAAGAAGTGTGCTTGACCACACGCCCAATAATTCTAAGGTGGGGGATCAGATGTTAATTGGATTTGAACCCACCTCTCCTGGTTCCAGGGCGTTCCTTCAGGAGACTATGAGAGCGGTACTGACAGAGCTGGGAACCAGTCACACTTTCACTTGTCTGACCGAGGTCATGTACAACGTGACCAGGATGAAGAAGGACGAGGAGGACCTTATACTCGAGGGGGTGGGGAAAGCAGTGGAACTGACCTACCTCAAGAACCGGTTGAGACAGGAGCAGATCCAGAGGGCCAATGACATTGGTATCAGGGAGGAGCTGATCGCCAAGCTGAAGGTGCGTGGGCTAACCACATCCTCCTGCTTGTTGCTATGACGTCACTTTACTACAATGAAACTGTCCCCATCACCTCCCCTTGACTGGTCTGGCAGGACTGTAGGACACTCTTAAGCACAGATGAGGATCCTCAAACACATCCGAGGTTACCTGAATACAGACGAAGATATCCGAGCACGATGGAGGGTTAACTGAGCTGTGATCTTAATGCTCTCTATCTCAACATGGGCCAGTGTATATAGCTGGATCTATGATAGCTCTATAACAGCATTGTACCGGCCCATTCCCACGTACTTTTGACAATTTACTTTATCTATTTTCCAAAACTATTATAATTTTTATTACTATTAGCACCGCGTCTTACTACCCGTTCGGGTTATACGCACTTACGCTAATGTGTAATGGTAGGGTGATTGTGAGATGAAATGGAGGACCTAAAGCTTAACATGGGATCCGAACCACGGTGGAGGCCTGGCATTCCTCACATTCACAAGTTGTGATTAATACACGTCTTGTCAGAGGTGAAAGAAGGGTTTGACAATCAGATAAACCTGTGCCAGGACCGAGGATTGAACCCCGGACCCCTAGCACAGAAGTCCTTACACCTAAAACACCAGGTCACCTTCCCAAATCTGATATCAAACAAAATCACCATGATAGTAAGTTTGAAGTAGTCCCCATTCCCGCCACGAGAGCATACCAACATCCAGTCACCAAAACCCAGTCACCAACATTCAGCCATCAACATCCAATCCCCAAAATCCAGTCATCAGCATACAGTCACCAACATCCAATCATAGCTGTAGTTAAGTCTGCCCTCGGTTCTTCTCTTCAGGACGACCTCCAGAACCAGTTCTTCCAGAACCAGATGGAGCAAGAGTTCGTGAACCGTTGGGAGAGTGCTAGATGCGAGCAGAACACCGAGAGATTGGACAAGACAGTGTCTGGACTGAAGGAACAGGAAGATCTGTTGAAACACAACACGGACACGGAGATGAGAGTTCACAGTGATACAATCAACTTCCTGAGCAAGGCGATTGAGGTATTGCCAGGTCACCTCAAACAAGGTTCAGCGTAGCACCGGCGTCAAATAGATGCGGAACATCACATTTTACTCTCAACAGTGTGAAACCCTGTCTACAGATTCCGTATCCGTTAAGAGATTGACTCCACACTTAGAAATTGCTCTGTCTACGTCCTTAGTCCTTACCACTCCGTAGAGGTTGACTCAATCCTATTTTTCTAAGGACTAGTCGATACAGACTGCTAAGGATTATCAATCAGAGCAAAGTAAATATGTGCTTGCGCATCGAAATGAAAGCATCAATGGCAGCGAGTTTTACAAACAAAGCTATTTCTGAAAATTTACAAACCCTGTGAAGCGTGCCATTTCAGGAACAGTTCTCTGAGAAATACCAAGTTCTCAGAAAGAATGTCGTCGCTTTGGTAGGCTAAACTTTACGTCGGTATTCTTTAAAACCTCTGCTTCACAGTTCACGCCTGTCAGACTTTATCATTGGTTGGCACGGTCTCATGATTAAGGATACGGACGGTGTAGATGTGATTACCATTTATAAGGTCTTAGGGAATATACGGATTTGGAGCCTACAGACTCTGTAGAGGGGGTTTAAGGGTGGCCGACCTCCAAACCCCCATTTCATGTTGTCTCACACCAAGAAATGTTCTAACCTCTGTTCCTCACACCAGTGGATTGTATTAAAGACCTAGGTCTCTTAAGCTCTAGTTTCTGAGTGCCTGAACTCGCCACGGATGAATCTCATTGATAGGGGCAGGCTATATATTTATCAACGCTCTTGAAAGTAGATACATAAAAAGAAACATGGGAACCCAAACATAAAATCGCCAACACTTAACAAACTTATTATTCCACAACCCTACCTTACAAAAAAAAAGTTACAACAAATCTAAAAGGAAATACGGCCTGAGAATAAAAACCAGGTAAAGGCCAAAATATGAAAATCATAGAATTGAGAAATCAAAATAGATTTATTTAAAAAAATTTACTATAGAGATATAAAAAAAACTGTTTCTATCATTTATTTAAGCTCTAGGTTCGTTTTTACATGTATTTCAATAACCCATTATAGTTTTTTTTTAAATGTCTTGATGTTTTATCAATAAAGTGTCTTTTGTGCACATTGTAAATTTAATGTTTGTTCTTTACATGGTTTTAATTTTCAGGTCATAAATTGAAAACCCCACTGCAATGAGACAGATCTACTTTTGTATATTTTTTTTCAGCAGACGCAAAAAACTATTTATAAAAATAACCAGTGTGAATGGAAGTATGGAAAAAGTATGCTCTTTGTAAACTATATATGAATAGCACAATTTTTTTCCCTAATTCCATTCACACTAGTTTTTTTTTTATAAATAGTGTTTTTGTATCTCCTGAAAAGAAATACTAAAATGGAGATGATGACTCATTATTGCACCGGGGTCTTCAATTATATTTCTTGGATAGAAACAAAATAGTCCCGTTCTACCAGTCATTGTGGTTAAATATTAAAAAAACACCACATAAACACAGTGGCTAGATCGTAATTAATAGCTAAGCTGTACTTATCCCTCCTGTTTCAAAACAATAAAATAAACTAACAATGTTTCTTTAGTCCAAAACTTAACACTTTCTATATTGTTCATCTGTGGTGTGTGTGTGTGTGTGTCCTGCCCCCGTGATAGTTGGTAATGTGTTAGGCATTTTTCCTATAATTCTTTGAGTTGAGGCCTAAGGATATCTTACTTTCCAATGTCCATAATTCACAACCAAAACCAATGAGGTGTGAATTCAAAATGTATAAAAATGGTAAGAATGAGTGTGGTTTGAAAGGAAAGCCAATAGGTCAATGTGAATGAAGCGTCTTACGTTGGTTTGGGCATGTTGAGAGGATGAGTGTGGATGGATTGAGTGACGAAGCAAATATATGAAGGTAGAGTGTGTGTGGATCAAAAGGAAGGGGTAGGCCATGTAGGAAGTGGCTAAATATTTTAGAAGAATGTGTTAAAAAGAGAAATATTAATAGTTTTAAGAATAAAAGAGCATGTATGATATTTTGGTTAATGGACGTTGTTGAAGCGATGGTAGTACATATTAGAAGCTACAATAATCTCAATAACACAAAAGAACCAAGAATATTAAAAGAATCATAGGCCATATTAAGCTAAAGGAAACAAATAACAAATAGTATACATTTTAAAATATATTTCATGAGATGATATTGGTTGTATAAGACTATTTCTGTGCAGTATTGTGTCTGGAGATGGATGACTATCTAATAGTTTACTCTTCTTTCTATGGATGTTGAGTGAATAAATTTAAAAAAATTGAGCTAGGAAATCTTTAAAATACAAATATGTAAATTTAATTTTTTCATCAACTTAATACTTCATCCTCATCACATAAAATCTAATTCTATTACGTGGAGTAAAATCAGATACAACAAAATCAGCGTCAATTCAAGTACGGCAATTCGTGAAACATCCAAAATGTTCGGGTAATGCCTAATAGGATAAAGCAACATCAAATATCATCTGGCTATGTCTAATGTGATAAGCAAACCTCAAATATTATTTTGTGATAAAGTTAAGTGTCACTATCTACACAAGCCATATTTAACCATACGGATTGAAACAAGATTAATAACAAATTAATTTAATGAAACTATACAGTTTTAATTGAATCCTTGCAAGAACTAAATGCAAGGAGAATATAACTATCTTGTCAATAACACAGTTAAAAGCTGTCACCCTCCCTGAAACTCACAGGTTAATAATGCTGACGTGATCCTGTTGTAGAAAATAGAGAAAGAGCAACAGAGTTGGATGAACAAGTATGACTCGGAGATGGACGAAAGGGAAGTAGAACTGAGTCTGCTCAAGAACAAGAAGGCCGAGGACTACAAGGAGTTGGAGGACCTAGCTCTAGTGGTCAGTGCCACTGTCTTTCACTGACTTTGTGTCTCAAGGCTAAGAGAGTTTTCATTGCTGACCGAGCGTTGCCAGGTCATGTTTCAACTCGATTATTTAGCCTTTTATTGTTTTTCTCACCGGGCGTTTGCTCCGCGGTAACTGCCAAATACGCGGACCAATTTTAACTTAATTTGGCAGGGATATTATTTGAGCATAAGCCAAACTACGTATGTACATGATATTTCTATCTTTCTATCCATTTCAATACAGCTACCACTCAAATAGTTTTTCGTTTAATAGTTCATCTCAATTGATTTGAATTTAAAATTCTAAGCAATTGATATAGAAACTAGGACATAATTTTTAAAGATGTTGACGTAACTGAAGGAGTGATAAAGTTCCCGGACTGGTGCATCTGTGCAGACATCTGGTGGAAAAAATTAACACTTGCACATATTGTAGTTTAAACATTTTGCAACACTATGCTGTGAGCCTCGTACTGCTATAACGGTTAGCTTGTGAGACTCAATTAGTAGAATATTTCGTGTCTTCATCTATTGTTACAACTTTGCCATGGAGCAAAGAGTCAACAACAAGTTGTGTGTGAAGCTGGGGTAAATTGTAACGGAAACTTACAAAATGTGGAAAGTACATATGGTACAGATTCCTTATGTCGTGATACAGTTTTTGAATAGTTTAGACAATTTCAAGATGAACGTGGGGGTCTTAAAGATGACCTTTGGAGTAGCTGTCCCTCAACCTCTAGAAATTAAGATAACATCATGAAATTCCGTGAAATTATGGCAAGAGATCAACGAGCGAATCTCCACACGATGGCAAAAGAGCTTAAAATAGATAAAAAGACCATTTCACAAATTCTACATGAAGGAAAGAGGAAGATATGTGCAAAGGTCTTTCCACACGATCTCATGGCTGAACAAACAAACGCAGAGGAGAGTTGCATCTTGCCAAGATTATACTGAGAATCGAGAAGGAAATCCTAATTTCCTTGACAGCATAGTCACTGGCGACGGGTCGTGGGTACTCCAATACAATCCCTAGAGGAAAAGTATGCAATGAACTTCATCATCCTCACCGAGACCCAAGAAGTTTTGTTTGAAGAAGTCCTCTGTGAAAGTCATGCTTATCATCTTTTTCGACAAGCAAGGTGTGAATCGTAAGGAATTTCTTCCACAAGGGCAAACAGTGAGTGGCAAATTTTAAGTTGAAGTTCTTCATATATTGGCAAAGTAGATTTACAGGTTGATGCAGCAGTTTATTGAAAAGGGCAGTTGGTTTCTGCTGCACGACAATGCCCCTGTTCATTTTGCACCGGCTGTGAAGAGTTTTCTATCAAAACATAGTATTGTATAGATCGACTACCCACTGCATTCACCTGACTTGGCACCTATGGGCATTTTCCTAGATGCCAAAGTGAAGACAGCCCTCAAAGGAGAATTTTTGAGGATATTGAAGACATCAAAAGAAATGTGACCGTTGAAATGAAACGAGTATCATTAGATGACTGTTCTCTTTGTTTTAATAAGCTTTTGGAATGATGAAAAAAAAGGTTGAATTATAAGAGAGCTATGTTGAATAAAAGCATAGTCACTCATTTCCCTTCTATCGCACCGGCCCGGGAACTTTACTACAACACCAGGCAGAGTAAACTGATGTTTTGAGCCACTCGAAATACTATTATTCTCTATGAATATTATATTCTACTATTGAATAATATGGTATTCTTTTATTTTCTGTCCAACTTGATCACCGAGGGGAAATATCAAATTCAAATCCAAGAATAAATCATAGGAGATAGTTCAACTTGAAATATAAAGAAAAATGTTAAGACTATAGTTACGATAAGAACACGATCAAATGTAATGTTCTTATCGTTACTAAGGACATCAGAGTGATTATAAATATTCACAGGTACATTTTAAACACGGTATGCTTACCCTGGCAACACGCCACGAAATAACACACTACTATTACCCAGTGTGATGTGATCCTACAACGCTGTCCCCAGTTTCACCACCATCAGACTGAAATAGATGACTACCTCGACGTTAAGGAAGTGAAACAACAGACTCTTGCCCACGAGACGCTACTAAACCGCTCCGCCCTTCTCATCCAGGACTGGTGGAAGTACACCATGTACCGTAAGAAGCTGGGGCCTTACAAACCACAGAAGAAAGACAAGAAAGGGGACAAAGGAAAGGGCAAGAAGGGTGGCAAAAAGAAGAAAAAGTAGTAACATATTAGGGAATATCAAAACACACTCTATCTGTTTGATTTTGAATTAATTTTAGTACAGTAAATATATTGTTATTTCCAAAACAGGGTAATTTGTGTTTTGCTATTTGGTGGAAAATCACACTCGATATACTCGAACAGGATTCAAACCCTTATCTCCTCATCAATGTCAGCCGGCTATTGCGAGAGTGAAGTGTAAGACTGTGTCACTAATGGTGGAGGCGAGCGGCATATTAGACGAGGTGTACACAGAAATTGAACGATGTAGATGTTCTGTAAGGATCTTGTTGGTGTAAGTAATGTTAACCACGTAATTGTGTTACGTTTACCATCTCTGTCTGCAACGCCAATGTTTACTAAATGCGTGAGGGTCTGACACTACAAAATGATTCTGATGCATAGCAGGCTTGGGTGAGAATTACAGTCTGACTTTGGGAAATTTTTGGGCGGAAAATATTAATTTCCCGCGGGAACGGCAAGAAAAGATTTTAAAAAGTAGTTTTACAATAATTTAGGCTTGTATTTATTTTTTAGCTTTATAATTTTAGTTTTTAGCCTTCCCATTAATTCAAATAATAATAATAATAATAATAATAATAATTATTATTATTATTATTATTATAATTATAATAAAATTAGAAACTTAGAGCAATTTTATCCCAACTAAGGTCTGGAAAGAGACAAACTCTCATTAGATTGCAATTCAAGACTCCGAACAATAAATTTAAATTCTGTAATCTTTAATATAAATATAAATATAGATTTTAAGATTGATTGAAAACATTGTCATAAAAAAAATTGTGGCATTAATTTTAATAACTACCTACACATTAAAACACCAATATATTCAAGCTAATCTGAATAAATATACGTGACTGAAGGTTTGTACATAGGAATGCCAAAAAACATTATTTATCAAATGAGCCAGTGTGTCTGGTTACCTCCTACGTTTTAGTTATTAGACCACTCTCTAAGAGCACTGTTATATTTCAAAAATACTAAATACAAATTTACATAACTATTAATAATTTATGATCTAAGACACAAAAGCAAATGGATAGTGGTCAGTGGATACCATTCTAAATAGTATAATTATTATTAGCACCACGTCTTAATACCCGTTTGGTTTATACTCATAAATAATATCAACATAATATATGTGTCTTAATGCAAAATAAGTGTGGTGAAGGTGTATTTCATGCATGATTTGCTATTTAAAAGCCACCTTTATCATTTTCGCAAAAAATATGTTTTCCTTAAATTTATTCAGTAATATACATCAAAAGTAGACTACGGTAGTGTGTGTTATTATTTAATGGCGCTCTAGGTTAGATGTAAGATAAAAACGGCTCAAAATCAGGGTATCGTCTAATTAAAGGAAGTTAGATTAGTTTGTTTGTAAATTAATAATATTTTTAATGTTCATCATATAAAGAGGTCACATTAATAGAGTCCTTGATAGTTTTTTTTCAATATTATTTTCTTCCGCCCGACTTTGTAGTTTCGGAAAAGTCCGATTTTCGGAATTTTTCCCCGAACAGGCCTAGCCTGATTTCTTTGTTCTGAATTTATTTTTAAAACTTTCAGTGGGACAACCATACAGTGCTATTTGAAGGAATTTCCACTCCGCCACATTGTTTGCTTTACTTCCCACAACACTGATCGCGTTTTTCATTCCTCTATAGTGAAGAAAAGGCTTCAATTATTTCTTGGTGGTCCATGAGTGTGAGATTTACCACTCAGAGACCTAGGACACAAAGTTATTTAAATTTTCAAGCACGTGAACCATCATCTATGGATTTCAGTGGTGTATTCTCCAGGTATTCTAGTCCTGCGCCACATACCTGTAATGATATGGATTGTTTTTTAAAATAGAACCTGGGACCTCTGGATCTATAGCCAGTAACTTCATCACCAGACTTCAGAGGCCGTCTTTTATTTTTATTTATTAGAGTTCTGGCAGACAAAAATAAAATGTACCTCCTGCTCAAATGGAGCCATGCATTTTAAGTAAATTGTGAAATTTTCAATATCTTGAAGTATTTGTATTCTGTATATAAATAACTAGTACTGTATTTTGTAATAAATGATATATTTTTAATATTATGTTATATTTATAAATATTTTAATAGAACTAAAACTAGTAAATACATTTTTTTAATAACCAGAACTGTAACTTAGTTAAGAACCGAAAAGAACATGAACTTTTATTTTTCTAGAACATAAAGCTGAACCTTTAATATTTTGTTTGAAGAAAAAGGACAAGAATCGGTAAGTATTTTGGTTCAACTCTCTGGAAGACGTTCGAGATAATATTAGGATTTAATTGGGACACAAAAAAATGCTTTGACATTTACTAAAAATAGCTTGTTTTATTTACAAATCTACAAATTAATATACATTTTTTGGCAGTACACTAAAGGTTTTATAAAAAAAAAAAAATATCTTCTTCACAAATTCAAGTGTTTGTAAATTTTTAAAAGTTAGTTGATGCAATTTTTGTATTAAAACTTAAAAGACTAAGGGCCAGTTTCATAGTCAGATTTAGTACGCCTAAAGTGCGGCGCTATACTAAATACAAGACGTCACTTACCTGAAATTGAATGGAATGGGCCAGTTTCATATGCGAAACTGGCACCATTCCATTTTGGTCTAGGTAGGTGTCATCCTGTATTTAGTATTGACTCGCATTTTAGGCGTACTAAATCTGACTATGAAACTGGCCATAAGATATTGCTTTTATACTTTTTTAGACTATCAAAATATTTGACTGTACCAGTGGTTAAATTATGGTACAAGTACTATCTAGATCATACAGTTGTCAGGGTTGGACACAGGGTTTATTTAATCGTACCGGTGGTTAAATTATGGTACAAGTATCTAGATTATACAGTTGTCAGTGTTGGACTCAAGGTTTTTAATTAATTTATTATTTTTTAGTATTTAGCACCGCGTCTAACTACCCGTTCGAGCTATACGCTAAAGTACTAATTACACTAATTGATTAGGAATTGGGAAGGTTGAATTTAGAGGAAGTGAACCCGCATTTGCGTGGAGGGAGAGTGGAAAACCATTTAGGAAAAACCACCACCAGCTCACCCGACTGAGATTCGAACCTCGATCTCCCTGTCCTCGGTGGTCTAGCTCAACACGACTGGCGCATTAGCCAACTGCGCCACCGAGGCAGGTAAGGTTTATTAATGACTTTAGCTAAGAGATAAGGATGACAGTTAAGAAGAAATGCATCTGTAGTTTCTTAGAATATGAGACCATTTACATTCAAACATCCCAAGTCAAATGGTAGCATTATGCCAATTTTACAAGGGCGGAGCACAACCAAAACCTGGAAAGTATGATTTTGATAAAACATGGCATTAAGAACAATATCCGACTGTTAAAAAAGGTTATTAACACCATTCTCATGCAGTCTTACATAAAGTCATGTTATCTGTAGCTGTCACTTTTAGTAGATAATTTATCAATATTTATAAAATAACAATATTAATCAAGTAAAACGCTATCTACGTTGACTGCAAAAAATAAATTCCGAAAACCTTGTTTAAGATTCCTTGTTGTTATTTTTAGCACCGCGTCTTACTACCCGTTCGGGTTATATATACTGATTACACTGATGTATTAGGTATTAGGAAGGTAGAATTTAGAGGAAATGTACCTACATTTGTGTGGAGAGTAAAACCAGTTAGGAAATACCAGCCTCAGTACACCCAACTGGGATCAAACCGTCTAATCTACTGTGAGAGTAGCACCTTAAATCTTGAGACCATCAAAGCGGGTCACGAGTTCTATCATTAAATTTTAACTTCGAATTCATGATTCAGATTCCACAATATTTACAATTTCAATATTATTTTTCATTCATCCAACCTTACATGAAAAATATAAATAGTTATTAAATTAAGAGTGGTGAGGGAGTGTGAATAAAATAAAATAAGGAATTTCCATTTTTTTGGCAAATTTGAACTGCTTATGCCATCTAGCGTCTCTTTCCGAGTACTATCAGACACATACCGGTATTTAAGGTTGGGAGAAACGCTTCCTTGAATAGTAAAGATTTTAAGATAGGCATGTTGAATTGAGTGGTGATGGAAAATATGGAATGTCCACATTTAAAAATTCTATTTTCTCCGAACCAAGCTAGATGGACTATCCTTGGTTTTCCTTCCCAACACCCTTCATATACTGTATTGTATTGCTCTGTAGTGTATTGGGAAAAAACTAAAAGCTTTAAATAGTTGAACAAAAATCAAACAAAACATCCATGTTTAAGATCGCTAGAACACTAAGGTCCATATTGGGTGCATTTACAATTTGCTGGTACTAAAGGGAAAGTCAAATAAAGATTTTAAAAAATGGCTAGTATAAAAACTTAGCCAATTCTGAATATTACCATTCTGTTGGAATATTAAAACTTTAACTTTTTAAGATTTGAGAGTTTAGAATCGAGTTATTGAAAATCGTGATAGTAAGATAAGTTCTTTATTCTTTCGATACCAGTAAGAATCGAGGGTATCGGGATATTGAGTGTGACATCTCTAATAAGTATGTGAATACAGAGAGTTTATTGCATATGGAAATGCAATTTTTGTGAATTGTTAACTGTTTCTTCTTCCCTTCTTTTCTGCCCCACATGAAGACTCGAGTTTCTATTAGGGATGTGCGAGAACCATTTTTTCAATTCGAGATGATCTCGAGACGAGAATATAAAAAAGTATAGAGACAAGAAAATGTCCTTTGAAAGAAAAAAAAAATTAGAATTATGTTTATTAAAGTAAATATATAGTTTATAAAGATTCTTTTTGACATTTGAGCTGGCGCTTGATTTAGAATGTCTTATATATAATTCAATCAAACACTTGCGATATCTAATACACATTTTAAATGCAATTAATAAAATGCTGATAGGTAATTACAATGAACACCATTTATAATTTAATTTTGTAATGTAACAGCTTAAATTGTCAAAGTTTGATATTGAAAAACAATATTCATAACCAAAACATTTCTTAATGAAGGCTGTTTGCAGGGTGGGGGTGGGGGAATGCGGCCTATTTTTGTGTTATTATGGAATTATTGGAAATAATAAATTCCCTATTTGGTTTTATAATTTCTTAGGACCATTACTTGCTTGTTTTTTGATTTCTCGAATTTTTGAGATTCATTTTTTAACTCTCGAGACGAGATCGAGATTATTTTTTTCTTGAATTTTCGAGTCTCGCACATCCCTAGTTTCTATCACACCAATATCCACGTCAAGGTATCTTTAGTATGATTATGAAACCATCTGGAGCACTCTACCTCAACTATCTCACTCGGGATTGTGGCTCCGAGGTTGAACAGAAAATTCACGCACCACTCGAACTGCCACATCAATCCCTGCCTCTCGGGCGACTAAACCAATGTCCACATCTTCTCTACGTTGTCTAAAACAGCACTGGGGCAGTCCTTGTAAAACATGAAGTATCCTTGCACCTGGGCAGGGCTGATGGGTTTACCGCACTTGACTACGGCGCTGGCGAATGTGGCCGCCTGAGAGGGAGCCTCCTGGCCGCGGTAGAAGCGGAGGAACATCTGTTGCAGCTGGCAGTGGCTGCAGTGGCCGACATACTCCTTCAGGTCCACCCTGCCAGGACGGATCAGAGCGGGGTCCAATCTAGGGGACATAACCATGTCATGATTGGTCGAGAGCGTAGGTGTGGAGTGCTGAAGACCATCTTTGAAGGTAGGGGTGTGTCAAGTCCACTCTTTTGTTACAAAGTCAAATAGACTAATATGAAATATTCCCGAAGCCAAATTAAAGTGTGAATATTAGTGGTGTGCGAAGCTTCGAAACTTTGAGTTGGTTTTGAAACAAATATTATCTTTGACATCGCTTCTAACAAAATTCAGCTTTGTCAATAACGAAGCTTTGCAAATAAAAATATTGACAACTAAAATATTCCATTTATGTTCAATTACTTAAATTCTGAGCTGTTAGAAACAGTACAAATTAATATTCATGTGGGAAAAAGGAGTGGTGTAAAGGGCGTACTATGTCCCAGTATCGCAGTATAAACCATAATCCTGGTGAAGGAAAGGGTGAAAGAGAGAGAAAGACAGTGTAGGGAGAACCCCTGCAGGATAGGATAAGAAGGCGAGAGTGAGGGGGTACGGACATGTGAAAAGGATGGAAAAAGGGAGGATTTCAAAAAGGATGTTTGAAATGGAGGTGGCGGGCAAGAGGCCAAGAGGAAGACCCAGGGACATGTGGATAAAGGGAGTGTGGAGAGGAAAGAAATGGTGGGAGGTCAGGAGTAAATGGAGAGGCTTATGTTCAAAACAGACCCTGCCAAAGGAAGGAAACTGTGCATGATGATTATTATGTTGAGGTTTATGTTGATGTTGATGATGGAAAACCTAAAGTAATTTATTTGTATGTTGTGATAATAATGTGATAATGAAATATTATTTAACAACTGAGAAATAAATGCGTTTTTAAATTATTTCTGTGCATAAAGTTATATCATTAGTCACAATATAATATTTATTCAAGCATAAAACCACTTACCAAAGATATTTAAACTTTGATTTGTGACTTTGATTCTAATTGTTAAAGTGGACTTCGCACAACCCATGAAAACCAACAAGTGAATGATATTTGTCACCTGTCCAGATAGTTGGTAGTCATGAAGAGGATACGGGCCTCGGTGGACGCTACACCGTCCAAACAGTTGAGGAGGCCACTGAACGTCACCCTGTTGAGTCCTTCATACGCGGCCTTTGCTAGAAAGAAGCAGAAACAGAACACGTATAGATTAACGAGAGGGAGAGAAGGCAAGTAACAATGCACGGCATGAGTGACAGATTCGATTATTTCATAGTCCAGGGACTAGAAGCAGGTTACGCTAAAAGAAATGGCAACTAACAGGTCCTTCAATATTTGAACTGAAAATAACTGTTTAAGAGATTTTCTATGATAGTTATGAATATAATCATTAATTAGAAAAATTACAACTGGGCACAGAAATCGAACCCGAGACCCTTGGCTTAGCACATCAATGAACTATCTGGGATTCATCAATCTCCCAAGCTTCGTTATTCATGTAAATTAATCATAAAAGCGTTATCTTTCTTCCAAAACATAATGTGTCTGTTCCTTTTATTTGTACTTGGGGTAAAGTGCTCACCTCAGGACCCGATGTTTGTGGATTCAAACCCAGTCAAGAAGGACAGATTTTTTTTGAGCAGTAAAAATATATATCACAAATTCCTTTGGAGAGGGAGTAAAGCCCTTGGTCCCATATCAATTGTGGCACGTAAAAGAAAACTAAAAGGTATCTGAAAATAACTTGACCGGCAAAATTGGCAGCCCCTTTCGCTCTCGCTATTAGAAAATTTTAATGTGCTGATGTAATCAGTCAGTTCAGAAAGTGCACGTTAAATACCTTAGATAAACAAATAAAAGTTTCTATTCTTGTTTCCTGTGCCTTAAAACATACAAAAGAATACAGGTATAGCATGCCAAAGGTTCAAAGCTATAAATAGCATACACAGGCTAGCAACTAATTTATGTTTGATTGATATAGTGTGACCAACCTACCTTGCTGCGAGTCTTCTCGGCTGGCAAACGCCGCGTCCACGTCCTCCAGCAGTACGATGCTGTTTTGGGGGGCTACGCTCAGCAGGTGGTTGAGTCGGTCATCGGTGAGGCCCCGCTCACTGAGATTGAGAACACAGATCCCAAATTGGAGCTCCCCGGCAAGCGCGGTGATGTAGGAAGACTTGCCGCACCCAGGCGGGCCATGGAGGAGATACCCGCGACGATATGGGATACCTAGGTAGATTGAGAACCAAACGATTGGCTTTACAATTTTAGGGATTGTGGGCGAGTACACTTTTTTACTTCGAGTCGAGATCAAATAGAGCTTTAATGAAAATATAAGAGTATTTTTTTCTATTTCAAAATATAATGCAAAAATTTTACCGAATTAGGAAATGAATTATGTAAGAAAAATACTGCAAGGAAGGCCAAGAAAGAGATGAGAGGAGCAGATAACAGAAAGTGTGCGGGTGAGAGAAGAATGGAAGGGATTAGTGGAAGAAGAATGGCGGAAGGATAGAGGAAGATGGAGGCATTTTACTAAACTGACCCAGTCACAGGCTGGGAACAGTTATTGATGATTATGATAATAAGTGTGCAAAGATTCAAAAACTTACTTCACCTCAATGAATTCATCAATAAAACATTGAAAGTTAAAATAAAAACGTATTTTAATTTTTTCTTTTTAATCTTTTGCTGTTATGTACATCATGAAACAAGACATTTGACAAATAACTAAAATTATTCATTTGTATGTCATGATAGCTCAATTTACCGGCTTAAAACGAAATATGTTCATCGTGTATGAAATAAGCCCCTTTTTTCACAAAACTAAACATTTTTTTTAAATATTCGAAGCTTAGTTTTAAGAATATTTTACATTAGTCAATTCAACTTCGCTCCAGATTAAAAATGTGGACTTCACATACTTCTACTACCATCTTGTGTTTAAATACTTAAAAATCTTATTTAGAAATAGAAAATACATTTACTTTGGTCTGATAATAAAAAAATATAACTTTAAAACAAATTTGAAGAATTATCTTAAACCCGTCATCTTATTTTTTTTATATACCAACTGTCCAGGATATTTGAATATTTACACAAAAAGGGTAGGGATGAGGAAGGTGAAATTTAGAATAAATGTGCCAAAGTTTAAATGTAGAAAGAGTAGGAAACTGTTTAGATAAATAACACTTAGTACACCTGAAGGAGGTTCGAACCCAGGCTCCTTGTCATTGGCAAACCAGACTAGACAGAGCTGACACATTAGTCTGAGTTTCCACCTGTGTAGAGCAGAAATCTTATCTAGAGAACGTGAAAGTATCAAATAGCCAAAGCTATCAAATATGCTCTAAGTGGGGATTTACTCCATCTAGATATAATATTTTGAAAATTGAAAAATGACGCCTGGACATAAGAATCGAACCCGGGACTTTGACTTAGTACGCCAATGCGCTGACCACTGAGCTATCCAGGAATCGTCCAGTGCCCAGGGTCATTCTTCACTCATATTTTAAGGCAGAGTCTATGATGGACGTGCGGAAATCGTCTGCTACAAATGTGTGATTTTATTAAGATTACGAGCTATCAGATAACGCAGCCACCTTCGACTCGGTAGTTGGCTAATTGCTACCACTTGTACAATTTATTATTATTATTATTATTATTAATTATTATTGTCATTGTCATCGTTATTGTTAGTTATTATTATTAATTTTAATTATTTTAATGTTAGTTATTGTTGTTGTTATTACTCTTATTATTACTACTATTATTATTATCATTATTATCATCATCATTATTATAATTATAACTAGACAATTGGTAGCATTAAGCCAACTACAGAGTCGAAGGTGGCTGCGTTATCTGATAGCTCGTGATCTTAATAAATTACATATTTGTAGCCGACGATTTCTGCACGTCCATCATAGACTCTGCCTTAAAATATGGGTGAAGAATGACCCTGGGCACTGGACGATTCCTGGATATCTCAGTGGTCAGAGCATTGGCGTAATAAATCAAAGGTACCTGGTTCGATTCCCGTGTCCAGGTGTCAATTTTCAGAATAGAGAATGTGAGCTCAAACACTCTGATGTGTGTTAATTAATATTCTTTACATTCTGTAAACTCCAAACTACTCTTACAGTAGAAGAGACCACCGATGATGGGCAGATCAAGGTTTTAATCTTGGTTGGGTGTAATAAGGGCAGTTTTTCCAAAATGGTTTTCCACTCTCCCTCCATGCAAATGCGAGTACACGTCTTAATATATATAAAACCTTCTTCATCCCTTAAACCATTAGCGTCATTAGTACATAAGTATATAACGGGAACGGGGTAAGACAAAGTGCTAAAAGAAAAAAAACTCCAAACTACTAATCTCATGTATTCTTATATCAAATGGAAATTAAAATGAAGTCCAAACCATCTTGCATGTAGCCAATGCTTTTGAATTTTAAATTGGGTAACGAAACAAACTCTACTGTAAATTATTAATAAATTTAAAAAATATAAATATCAGAAAATGGAGGGTCTAGTTGCACCTCTGTCAATGTACCATCCTGGGTTGCCGATAAACTCCCTAACGTCTGCCAACACCCGCTCGCTGATGCCGGCGTCCAGAACCACAGACTGCAGCGGTCGAGGTTTGCGCGGATGTCCAAACTGTCTCCACTCGGACCCCATGGCTGTGTACATGATGGTCTTGCCTTCGTGCCTCTTCAGCGCCATCTGCCTGGCTGAACAAGATGTTATAGTTAACAAAGTTTGGAGCTGCAACTTCACTCCCCTTGAATGTCTCCAGGTATAACTACCTGGATGATACCTGCTCCAGTAGCCACAAGGTCTAAAGAGACTGAACTGCCAGTGACAAGGAGATCAGGGTTCAAACCCTGGTCGTGTGTTCTGAGGGTGGTTTTCTGCGTACCCTCTACACAAATTCAACTCTTAATATCCCAAACACAGCTAATTAGTATATATGTGTATAACCTGAACAGGTAGTGAGAGTGCGGTGTTAAAAAAAAAAAACAATTGTGATAGTTAATATTGCAGCTTTTTAATATATAACTGTAAAATATTATTCAAATTGTCACTAGCAAATTTGATACTAAACATATTTTGTACATTAAGATATTTGTTCTAGATTGCTTGCTTTACGCAATAATTACTCACATACTCCATTGTAGAACTAGAAAGTTAATTGCCGCACTTAAAAAAGGATGCTATCTATTCCTTGAGTTAGGCCTAGTTCTATCCAGTCCACCTCACTACAGCCTAGTCCTATCTTGAGCTAGTTCTATCTAGTCCATCTCATTACACCCTAACCCTATCTTGAACTAGTTCTATCCAGTCCAACTCATTACACCCTAACCCTATCTTGAACTAGTTCTATCCAGTCCAACTCATTACACCCTATCCATATCTTGAGCTGTGCCAGGCTAGTAGGAATTAGCCCATACACTCAATTAGCTCAACCTCCAACAAAGAAAATATCAAGTCTACAAGAACAGTGGATGGGGTTTGACTTGCAATGGCCAGGCCAATGCGATCGTTGTTTTGTTTGATCGTTGTTGATGGGCCGCATTTAACTCTATTGGAATGGTAACTCCCAGAAAAATATTTAAATAAATCATTTCAAGTTTGGCTTTCTCATCACCTGCTCTCCGCGTATGCGTAGAGACCCACTACAGGTATCCACCTCTCCTAGCGCTGTTGCTCTATAGCGTGATTGGTCGATTACCCTTCTCTTTCTTTCCTAGTCAGGTCTCAATTGGGGAGCCTATTTAATATGATGTATCGCCTAATTCACTACGCTGCAGTATATATTAAAAGCTTTGTTTTTCTTCGTTAAAAACCAGCTACAAGAGGTATCTACTACACAGGACGCAATGGCGTCGGACTCAGCTGTGGCCAGGATCAGCGCCAGATAGCACCCCGCCATGTGGAGGATAAACAACCAGGGAACTTCGTGATCTGACTACTCAACTTAGAGAGATGGTCCGTTAATTTGTGTACATGTCTTATAATCCCACTAAGGATTTTAATGTATTATCTAAAAGTCACTTTCTGACAGTTATTTGTTAACCTAAGCCAAGAACTTGGCATAGCTCTACTGTGTAGTAATTTGTGTGTCTGATTTGACAGGGTAGCAATCTGTCACCTAACGACATTGCTATACTTATTTCTAGGTTAGATAGTTATTAATATGTAATTGCTCTTAATGTATAATTATACTTGTAGCTTAATTGCGGGTCATTTGGTTCCCTCCGAACAAAAGTTATTTATTATTGTGGTGTACGCCTTGTTGGTCTGGCTTGACCTGTTGTGTTTCAAGTTGCTTCAACAGTTGGCTAGTGTGGTTAGGATGAACAGTTTGCTGTATTAGGTGTAGACACACCTTACTAGCTTTAGGATACCCTACTAATTAGGTAATGGCATTAGGTAATTGCCACCTAACGACTCCTTGTAGTTAATTATTTTGTGTGCTCAGCCAAGCAACTCCAAAGATGTCCTTTAGCAACTTGAGACAATCAGTCTCCCTTTTTACTATGGGAACGTCAGCACCAAGAAACCAGGGGCCAGCTATTAGGTGTTTATGGCCTAATTAGGCCTTTGCACGAGTCAATTGCCTCGTGTTATCCTTGTTTGTAAAAACTCTCAATTTTACTTGTTTGCCAGAAGTGTTCCAGATAGGAGTTTCAAGGCACTTGTAAATGTTAGTATCTAAAACCATTATATGGGTTCCTTAAGATACTTCGAATGAATGCGGCAGCATTCTAGTGTATACTTTTCTATCAAGTTTTGATAGTGGGCATTTCCGTGAAGTTATTGTCTTGTCAGTGCAGTCCTAATTGGGGCTTATTTATCTCTAATGTATGGGATCTTGTTAGTTGCCCCTACCCATGGCCTTGACGTTCTCACGTTGATAGACGAGCTCATATGGGCTCTAGTATCCGGGCAGGTATATATTGGAGGAAAAGAGCTACTATATGAGTTTACATTGGAATTAATTGGATGGTGTACAGAATAATTCTAGCTATGCACTTATGAGTTTGTTTATTATGAGCATTTAGCTTAGTAACTTTAAAGTGAACCTATTGCAGTGCAGGAGCAGCCTGATTAAAACCTTTGAATATATGATAGATGCCTAGTTCCCCTTTTTGTAGGAATTCTTTACTCAATGTTGACAGTCTAATTAAGTTAATTATATGCTTTCTAATATCACCTCAAAAAGCGCCATTAATATAGGCATTAACCCAGTGAATCAGACAGCCTGTTGTTAGAGTGCTAGGTAACTCTCAAATTATTGGTATTAATTAAAAAGGGCTATTTATTATGAACCTAATTAATTGTTCATTATAGCTTGCTTTCTCAACTACATGCTCAGTGTTTTTGTATAATGTTGTATAGTCAGAGAATTCACCACGACACCCATCAATGGGTAACTTCAATTATATGTAACTTATTATAATTATGTTCAATAAAATATTGTATGCTTTGTACTTGTTCTCTCAATCATAACGCCCCCCCTTAGTGGAGGTGTGCGTCAGAGTTAGTTCTATCCAGTCCACCTCATTACACCCTAACCCTATCTTGAACTAGTTATATCCATTCTACCTAATTACACCCTATCCCTATCTTGAGGTAGTTCTATCCAGTCCACCTCATTACACCCTATCCCTATCTTGAGGTAGTTCTATACCAGTCCACCTCATTACACCCTAACCCTATCTTGAACTAGTTCTATCCAGTCTACCTCATTAAACCCTATCCCTATCTTGAGCTAGTTCTATCCAGTCCACCTCATTACACTCAATTTGTTTCAGGTCTATTCTAATGTTATCCTCCCATCTGCGTCTAAGTCTTCCCAATGGTTTCTTCCCATTGGGTTTGATAGTCAGTACTGTGAACACAGTTCTAGAATCTTCCATTTGTGCTGTGTGCTTTGCCTACCTTAATTTACACGATTTGACTATCCTAACAATGTCTTTCGATGAGTAAAACGTATGTAAATCATCAGTATGTAACCTCCTCCACTCTCCAGTAGCCTCCTCCCTTTTTGTACTAAATATGTTCCTAAACACCTTGTTTTTGAACACTCTAAATTTGTTTTTGTCGTGTAAGGTAAGAGACCACATTTCACACCCATAGAGAACAACTGGTAAAATTATTGTTTTGTATATTGTGAGTTTTACAATCCTTGACAGCAGGCGAGATGTCAACAACTTACAGACCTAGAAATAGCATGCATTTCCCGACTGTATTCTTTTCCTAATTTCCAATCTAATATTGTTATTGCTAGTTAAAAAATGTATCTAAACTCAGTAAAATGATATGTTGTTCATAATAATCTCTAAATTATTGTCCCCAATTTGTGTGATCATAAACTTAGTCTTTTCAGCGTTAACTTCTAAACCTATTTCCTTACTAGCGTCTAATAAAATGTGTGCATTTTTTGCAACAGCTTCCTAACTATTGCCAAACAAAGCTAAATCATCTGCATATCCTAATAGCTGTATTGAACCGTTTAATGTTAACCCTTCCCTAGTCTCTTGAATTACCCCAGTAGGCTGGGCTCTATCATTAGTTTAAAACATATAGGGGAAAGTGCATTTCCTTGTGTCAGCCCTTTATGTAATTCAAAAGTATCTGATAAATGGCATCCAACGCATACTCTGCCGCGTGTATCAGTCAAACAACGATACTGATTCTAAACTCTTTTAATTTTAACTTATATTTTTGAAATTAGTGTGGAACTTTCACAGTTTTTTTTTTTCTATTTGTTACTGCACAACCTGTTCAGGTTAAACGCATATATGTACTAGTTACGCTAATGAGTTAGGGATGTGGAAGGTTGAGTTTAGAAGTTTACCCGCACTTGTGTAGAACGAGAGTGGGAAGCCATTAAGGAAAAATAGCCCACAGTATACCCGATTGGTTTCGAACCCCTATCTCCTTGTCATCGGCAGTCAAGTCTATTGCGAGAGTGATGCCTTAAGACCATGCAGCCACCTAAGCGGGTTAAAGAATAAGTTGTTTCTTTGTAATTCCTTCGAACCAGTCTACCCAAAAACTTTTAGAGATACATTATTTTTGAAGTGTTCCTAACTTTATATTAGTTTATTTTCTATCTAATGGGCACCCTTCCTATTAATGAGAGAAACAAATTTCTCAATAATTGTAACAAAAGAAGAACTCTGCTGTGAAGGAATGGAAATATTTGTCCTTAATTAAATCCTTCGTCTCAATCCACAATTGCATAATTACAAGCTTCTAATTTTGTTTTAGGTTAAATTCATGACTTTGAGGCTTAGAAAGATTATATATGAGTAAAGTGCACATAGAACTAAACATATTTACACTAAGTCGACAATTAAGATGTTACAAACACATCATTTTTTAGTGTGTCTGCAGTATTAGTGTCTGAGGCATCTTCGTTTAAATCTTCAATCATATCCTATTTTAGGCTTGTGTGAAGATTTGAAACTTCATTTTGGCTTCAAAACAAATATCAGCTTCAACTTTGCTCCAAAAAAACTTTTTTTTTGGCTTTGACAATTATTACAAAGCTTGTCCAATAAAAATATTGACATATAGTATAATTAATTTAGCCTATGACCGATTATTACAATTTCAAGATGTTACATACATCTAAAAAAAATTGTTTGGAAAAAAATCTTAAGTAGGCCTAATTGAATTGTAAGATGTGATAGTAACTTGATATTATATTAAAAAAGAACAAAATATCACGAACAATTAAGCAATAAAGCATTTTACAAGTAAATTTAGAGCATAAAGTTTTATAAATAATCAAAATTTAATATTTTTTCAAGACTAAGACTACCAAAAAAAAAATTTGTAAGCTTTGGTTTCGACTTTGAGAATATTTCATGAATTCAATTCGAGTTTGCTTCGAATTGAAAATGTAGACTTTGTACATATCTATCCTAGTTGATTATTTTTTTAACTAAAAATCCTCAACCAGGACTTGAACACGAATTCTTAAAACACCTTCTGAGGTGTTGAAGAGTGTTGCAAACAGACAGTGTACGATAAGGACAATTGTAAGAAGGTTCAGCTTACATACCTTCCTCCAGAATGTTGAAGTACAAGATCTTGTCCCGGCCGAATGCGGTGAGCGTCACGGTCTCCCACGGGACACCCATGTGCAGGTCGAGCGTCTGCTGCTCTCGAACACGTTCCACCCGTATCCAGGTACCTCCGTAACTAGGGACAGTTAAACAGGCAACAGTTGAAACCTGTTCTGATGAATTAACTTTTCTTGTGTGGATATTTTCCTTAAAAATTAAGGATGGCTTCAAAATTTATTTTATAAAATTACAAAACTTTGCGAAATTTTCCAGAAAACTTTTCCAATTGTTATGGACTTAAGTAACAATTTTTCAGTTTTCCTTGATGAGAGACAAAGCTACATAGGCCTATATCACATCTTTTTGGGAAAATTCTAGCAGCTAATAGACATCAAAGTTTTTAAAGTACTAAATGTTTTAGATATTTGTGGCACTGTGTACATGTGGCATAAAAAACAAACGCTCCACAACCACCCCACATTGCTAGGCAATGCATTTTGTTAACATATCGAAAACCAGATCTTTCACTTGTTTTAGTGGTTAGGAGCGAGATTAATAGCCTTTTTATAGACAAGAATTTAAATACTATGGTTTTTCTGTAGTTTTAGTAAAACCCTGACAAAAAAAAGTCCCTGAATTTTCCAGATTTTCCCAATTTTCATTGCCTGCAGCCACCATGACATTAATGTGTTCAAAAGAGTTACTAAGAGCTTGTGTCACATGCCCATCAATTTTGTGATACAGTCGGCTTGAAATCGTACATTTACACGAACACTATTGCACGTGAATCATATCTGATTAAACTTTAATGAAGATAAAAGTTAAAAGAAGTTCATAATAAAGAACAATGTTGAAATATTAAATGATATTTGGATAAAAACTGCAATGAAAAGTTTGTTTTTGACCATTTTAGAATGGCTTCACAGATAAGCACCATGGACAAATCTTCATTCTGTCATAATAGAGATGTACCTTACTGTAGTTATTAACAAGAAACTTTATCGCTTTGTCCCCCATCATCAGCTCAGAAAATTTTGAGTAATCATTCAAATATGAATGCACTGCACACCTTTCTGGCAAATCATAGGTATTTTCTTTTCCCTTTTACTCCCTCCCATACCTTGCGCGAGCCGGGAGCTGAGTTGGGCCTGCTATGATGAACACTCTTAACGACTCAATACCTGCACTGGTGGTCATGTGGTGTAAGGCATCATTCTTGGCAATGGAGATGGGAGCAAGAGGGTTAAAACTAAAACCCTGGTTGGGTGTGATGTAATTGTTTTCTCCTATTTATGGTTTCATACTCCCCTTCCTTGCAAGTCCCAACTCTTTTTGTGTAAATATGTGATAGTTTGGACTCGGTAAGACACAGAGCTATAAAAACAACACTTAATCTTAAATGCGTTCTGAATGTTCCTGTACTAATTACGTTAATGTGTTAGGGATGAGGAAGGTTGAATTTGAGAGGAAGTGTACATGCATTTTATGAACCATTTGGGGGAAAACCACCCCCCAGTAACCCCAATTAGAATTGAAACAAAGATCTCCCTGTCATCGGCAGTCCAGTTTATTTCAAGAGTGGCAGCTCATAGCATCTGACCACCAAAGACGGAATAAGAAAAGAAGCTTAATAAGATACTGTATCTATAATACTGTGAAGAGGAGTCAGGGAAGTAGCACGCTAGTAACCTAACCTGGTGCACCCAGGAGGGACTCAAGCCACTATCTTCCATCGTTGATAAAAAGTGCACAAGTCTACCACCTTGAAAGAAGATTTTTTAAAAAAAAATTTAAATCCCTTTTGCAAAGCAAGCAGGATACCTTTTGCTTACTGTATTGGCAACACTGTCCTACCACTTCTAATTCATCTGTTAACCGACTAGCTTATTAAGTACAGTAAAACCTTGGGTTGCGAGTAACTTGGTTTGCGAGTGTTTTGTAAGACTAGCAAAAATTTTCAATAAATTTTAACTTGATAAACGAGCGATATCTTGCAATATGAGTAGTACAACAGTTACGCTTTGTCTGCCGAGCAGTGTCATTGGATAGGTTCTTTGTTAAAGTCGCACAAAAAGAAAAATATTTCAGTGATCCAACATATAGCGGTGATTTCGTTAGTGACAGTGAAAGTCGTCCTAAGCAATAACCCACCTCCTCCTCTAATCTCTCTTGTCCACCTCACACCAGCCACCATTAAATTTAATTAATAAATTTGATTACAGTACAGTTACATTTAAATAACGAAAATAAAAAAGGTATTAGTCATTTTTAGATTAAATATTTTTGGGTTGTGAGATGAATCATCTGAGTTTCCATTATTTCTTATGGGGGAAATTCACTTTGATATACGAGTGCTTTGTATTACGAACACGTTTACGAAACGAATTATGCTTGCAATCCAAGGTTTTACTGTAATAGCCTATGGTTGTGTGCGTTGCACATGTCTATTCTCAATCCCGCAAGCCTCGGATTCGCTCCCCCCACTCCAATCTTCCCCTCAGCTACCCCTGCAGCCCAATGCA
>CABFWB010004071.1:32921-66023 GCA_902151455.1 Timema bartmani
TGGTGATGTCCCTAGACGGTTATAAGAAGCATGGGGGGGGGAACATGTAAACAATCACACTTATTTCAGTCTTTTTTTTTGTACCGATGCAAAGGTTGGTAACCATTGATCTATACAAACCAGAGCAAAAGCAAATTTACAATAACAACAAAATTAATAGGCTAGGCCTATTATAAAATTACAGATAGACACAAATGGTAAAAATATTAGCTATTGTATATTAAAATACTTTTGATGTAATGTTGTGACTCGTTTAAATAGTTACATTCTAAATATATGTCCTTCTATGATTAGTGCAAGATTAAAAAAAATAGATTATATATGCCTAGCCTGTGGAGCATTATTTTTAAATATTAATGCTGCTAGCATTGGAAATTTGCTTTTGCTGTTGTGGGTATGGACGGTAAAAGATATTAAATTTTCCATAATTTGACATAGAAAAAATTAAATAATTCCCCACTCTGTGTGAAATTCCTTTACTGTGATAATAATAGCTCACCTGAAGAAGTGGGTCCCCACGCCAGGGATGAAATCATATTTGGTCTTCACCTGGCCAGTGTCTTTTTGCTCAAAGCTCGTCTCCACGCTCAAATGCTGGGTCTTCTTAGCCCCCTTCTCCGTAATCCACTGAAGGAGCCACTGGTAGCTCTTGTCCCTGCAAGGCACCTCCAGCGTTATCATGTAGTGGCGGCGGAAAAATATCAGACTACCTTGCAAGCCTTTTCTGAGGAGCGCAGCTCCGGCCCCAATGCCAAACAAACCAAACCCGGCGCCGAAATAGGGGTTGTCCGATAGACTCGAGATATAGTCTGTTAACGTCATGATTTTACTGAAAAAATATTAAATGTGTCAAAAAACAGATTACAACGGAGTTTTAGTGATGGCTTTTATAATGTAGCTTGGTATTCTATGTAGAGGTTATGGTTCCTAGAAAAAACATTTTTACATACGGCGACATCTTGAATTATGATGCAAGTGTAGTGCCAACTGCTGAACAGTTTATAGCAATCTCAGGTTATAAAGGGAATAAAACTTTATTGTATACTCCAAGCGTTGGTAGTGGCAGAATCTAGAAGCACAAAAAAAGGGGAGGGGGCAATTTCTGAAACAAAGCACGTTGCCTATTGACGTACAACTTTTGTTTAATTTTTGTTTTATTATAAGAGTTGTATTGTGGGATATTCAAATCGATGTATACACCTCTTCAAAATACTTATCTCATAAGGATTATTAAATGAGAATAGCCGTGCAAGGATTAAGTGTTTCTATATCGATCTGAACATCCTATTATAAGACTCTTGTGACATATTATTCTGAGGCTCTTAGCTCGATTCATTGTATTGATATTAATATGTTACAACAAAGTAAACATAATTATAAAATCAATAAACTACACTTAGCTTTGTGTTTCAGCAATTGCTTTCATTTTTATGTTGCAAATTTACATCGTTACTAGAGCAGTACGGAATTAGAATAACCTAGATATGGAACGCAGAAACGCATCGAGGTTACTCTATACGGAATGTATCCAACCTGGTACCTAGTGTTGAGAGTAAGAACTAAAATGGAGTTTGTATTTTAAATAATTTTAGTATAAGTTTTTTTTTTTGAAATTTCACTTGTCCTTAAACATTCATGCGTAAATCTCAAAATTTCGTTGTTAGGTTGTAATACAGAGAAGCACTATTTTTTGTTTCAAAAGGTATTAACGCTGTTAAAAAAAACCTCTCTTAGAACATATCGTTAAGAATAGGTATTAATTTATATAAATAAATCCTTCCTTATTTGGTTAAAAAATTAATTATATTGTAGAAATAAAATATTGCTATAACAACATTCATAAAATATTTCATTTACAAATTATTAAATTATTAGGTACATAGAATACAATGAGGGATATAATAAATACTAAAAATCTTATTTGAAAGCCATAATTAGATTGGAAAACATGACTTTCTATTTGGTAAGAGATTTCGTAGAGGGTTTGAAAATGTCAAACTTTTTAATATTATGTAAATAAACTTGAAATGCCTGAAATGTGAATCTCAAAATTTGAATAATATTAGCAATTTTTACATTTTTTCTTTAATACTTAATATTAATCTGTATGGTAACAATTTTCCAAATTTAAGTGAGTTTTACATATGTACAGTGTTAAGCTTTTAATGTATAATTAAATTATAATTTAACATATCACTAAAGTTTAGCTAAATGATAAGATAGTTATTTCTTACTTGATAGCTATCATAGTGTTTATTATACATACCTACTAGCTTAGTGATCAACATGAACAGCTTCCAGCCACCGGCTGGGTCTGTCTGGAACATAAGCCTCTCCACCGCCTCCTTTCCTCCAACCAACTCTCCCCCTCCACCTTGAACCAGTCCTCTCCTCTCTCCTTCACACTCCTCATTACTTCCTTTAACCCTGCATACCTTGGACTTCCCCCCACCTCAATATCCAACATCCCCCTGGTCATCCTTTCCCTCTACATTCTTCTCATTTGGCCATACTCCCTTAGTCGTGTTCTCTGTTCTGTCCTGAACTGGATCTTCCTTTACTATTCCTCTTACTCTCTAATTTCTTACTTAGTGATATTTTTCAAAATACGGGTAGTTAGTCGAGTGTTAAAGAGGATTTGATTGTTTATGTTTTATACCTTTCCTATCCTGTGGATTGCCCTAAACTTAGAAGGGTTTAGAAAAACTCAATGTACTGTACAATTTGTTTACCTCGAAAGGTACTAAGCTTACAGTATGGCATATATTATAGATATATTAGAAAATCCATCCAGGATATAATGTTACCTTTCAGGGTAGACAGTGTGTACATCCTGTTACTTATTAGTAACACATAATGCAATAAGATGGTTTACTAGTGAATCATATTTTTAATTAAACTTTATTAATCTTAATTTAATACAATCTGTTGTAAGAAAACATATATATTTTTTAATTTACATGTTCTATCCATAAGAACAGCACATCTTAAACACAATCAATTTCATCCACTAAAATATTTTGACAAATGTTTATAAAAAAACACACAATTTTATCGAGTGACACGTTAATAGACAAATTTAAAAATATACTAATATTTACACTGATTTGACTAACAGTAAACAAGCAGAAAAATATGTAGAACTCTACCACTGTACTTTAGAAAAACAACACGGTCATTTTGAATCTTTTGAATTTAAAAATGTTTCTCAACTTTAGAAAAACAATAATGATGGTGAAAAGAACAAATTTATGGTAGTATTTTGAAAAAAGTCAGAATGAAATTGGGATGGACTATCTCACTCACCTAAAGTTGTGTTATGGAGAGCTTGTAGACACAAAACAAACAATGTGACACAATGCCATTCTTTGATTTATAATGTACCCATAATCTAAAATAATTTTTTCAATATTTGTTTAAAGTATTGAGTCTTAATGGACGTGTAACTTTTATTATTATCTAAATGAACTAGATCGATTAACACTAACTGCCTATAAGAGCTAGCAATGAGTCATATTTGACTGCCAGCTAGAATATTAAATTGTGTACCGGTATTTATCAAGATTCAAACAAATGGAATCCACTTATTAATTGCTAAGTGCTAATATCTATGTCTTGGTGAGCTCCTAAATTAAATAATTGTGGCTTCTAAACGCACGTAGGCCTAATGATAGGAGAAAATCTTATACAGCTATTATATTATTATATTTAAAAAAACTAGATTTATCAAATTTATCTATTTTCACATATTATGTACAAATTAATTACAATTTTGTGGCATTATTTTTTTTATCGTTATTCCATTCTGTGTGGCTATCACTCTAATATATCACTTACAATAATGGAAATTGTTTAGCTTAATACGTAAACTTCAACAATTATTTTAATACACACTTAGTTTTAAAGTATCTAAGGCACTTGAATGCAGTTAAAAACAGTTTTATTGAAAAACTGTCAACATGATCCCAAAAACTAATAGTTTAATCTTATAATTCTATTAACATAGCAATTATAAAATACATTTAACTCCCCATGAGCAAATAAGTTATATTCACTCATAAAATCTTAAAGCTATCTTCCAATATAAATGTGGATACAGTCTTATGAATGTATCCTTAATACCGCGTAAAGGTATGTCGCAGCTTGCAGATGCATCCACAAATCATTAGGTGAAGATTAATTTCGTGGTAATCATCTCAACAATTAAGTCAGTTTCTAAAACTCGATGTATAAATAAGTTGTTACCATTTTTTACACAAGAGTGTATCATAGATGTTTTCCTCATTTGATTTTAAATATGTGATTTACATCATTATTAANTGGTTAGACTTTACGAACAGTTAAGTTACGAGGACTTTGACGAGACATTGTAAGATTGGCCCTAAAACTATCTATACTATAATATTTACATTTATTATTTTATATTATTGATTTACATAACGTATACTTTAAAATAATTGTTTTAGATAAAGAACAATAATTGTTCTTAATTTAAAAACCATGACAATATACATCTACATCAATATTCTAACAATTGAAATTTTGTGTAAAGCAAAATGATTCAAAATATCTATGTTAAGTCCCAGATCATAGATAATAAAAGCTTATAGGCTATAGCTCAGAACATAGTACAATTAATTTTACATTCTGTTTAAACTGACAGATAGCAGAGTAGCCTACCTTGCCTCATTAAAATCTTAATTTAGTCCATACCACAGTGGGACCAAGCAAGGTAAGCTTCTTATTGGGTTAACGGAGGGTTTATGCTTATTCCTTCATTCCCATTGAGTGGTCCTAGTTTTAAACATAAATAAACATTTTTCCAATTAGAATCACCATGAGTGGATAACGTTGTAAGGATATTATGGTTACTTCAATATAAAGCAAGAATTTTGCCCTGTGTACTAGCATTGTTGCTTTAATATAAATCAATGTACCTATCGGCTCTGTAAAGGGATATGGTTATATTTTATTCTATTTACCAAAATATACTTGAGATAAATCTTCCCGGAAACAGCGCAAGGCCTGCACAGTGAGCCCTTTTTACATAAGAAACAAGGTTTCAAGTTGTTCCAAAGGCAGGTCATATTTTATTCTAATATGGCACGTGAGGATTCACAGAACATAGATACAAATAATACTCACTGTGAGAAACGCTCCACCTAGCTAATACAGTCTAATTTTCATAGGAAGACCGTTATTTTAAAATTGGAAACACATATTGCCACAATGGCAAGCAAAATATATGAAAATTGTATTTATATTCTTAGCCCGTTTGATTAATGATGTGAAAAAAAGTTATTCAGTAACCCATAAGGAAGTATTATTAGAAACTTTTGATAACTTTTTATATCTACTTTATATTTAATAAATAAAAAAATACATATTTCTATAATGCCAAATTTTATTTACTTTCAATAAATGGTGTTCCTCCTGTGGTATTTATGTAAAAGTCAGAGCTTACATTACACAAATTCAGCTGAGAATGGATGTCAACAGAGCTTCGAACAACGTTTGCATCATTTTGAGAGAGTTCACAGTCAAAACATTTTAACTCATAGACGTAAAGTTTTTACCTTAACAAACATGGCATTTACACAATACTTTCCTATAACTTTATAAAATGTAAGCGTTCAGCGAATGTAAAGCAAGGATCGACAAAATATAATGAAGATACCTGGTGGCGTATTTTGTACTAAATTAAGCAGTTAACTGCTTTACTTAAATTATATATTTTGTATTTAATAACTTGATAGAATCTACACAGCTATAATATCACTGGAAAAATCTTATTCCATACTCACTTAGTTTAATTAATTGAAAATCTGGCTGATGATGGATTATCTTTGAGCTTTAGCATGCTATACAAACTCAACGAAAAAAATCTTGTGTCTGATTGGCTACAGCCAAAAAACTTTGAACTCACATTTGCAACGTTTCAAATTTATTGAGTAAATTTTTTTATGATTTTTAGGTGAAAGCCATAAATTGTGTTTGATCACATTACCTGCCACTTTAAACTATCACACAGTCAAATAAAAACGTTATATTTATTGTTTAGAATTATTTAAGTCATACATTCAAGTAAAAACTGTATGTTTGGGAGTTAAAGTTTAAAAAAATAATTATCTAACCAGATTTGCGTGTACCAAATCAAAATCACATCACTCTCCCAATTTGGAGACCCGCTAGCGGGCCTTACTTTCTCCCACCTCTTCTCCATATGAATGTGGGCGCATTTACTCTTAACTACCGTAAAATAACATAAACTCTACGTTAAACATATTGATAATATTTAAATAAATATTTATACACCCTGGTTTTTCTTTGGCTACTCAAGTTTTCTTTTTATTTCCTCTTTTCTGGCGTTAATTTAACTCTCTATTTAGCAAGTAGTGAGTTAAGGATTTCGCTGCATAAGATTGCAGCCAGCATTCACTCTTGGCTTAGTTGAGATTTAAGATAAACTCTAATGTTTATATTCATCTCACTTTCTAACACCAGTATTGATTGAAAGTGTGACATTCTAGAAACATGCAATATTCCTTATTTTGATTTATTGTAACGTTCATCTAAAAAGTTATCAAATCCTTGATACCTCCTTAAGTATTACTGCATGATTTATATTTACATCATTAATTAAATAGATTAACAATGTAAATATAATAAGTATTGGATTTATATTCTTAGCCTATTTAATTAATAGTTATTTTTTTGTTTTTGCCCCAACTATTTTGTCAACTTAAATTTCCAATTTTTAAATAACAGGCTTCCTATGAAAATCAAAACTTTATATTGTTTCAAGTTTGGACATTTACTTATTTTCCCTCACATTTTTACAAAACTGCATATAATTGTATTTATCTTGCTAAATATATTTATATAACTAATTCGTTGAAATTCGTACAAACTATAAATATCTACAATATTCTTCCAGACAATAATATTTTTTATGAGAAAAATATTCACATTGAGTTATTTTATATGATCGTCTTAAAGTATATACATTTTATTGGCTTTTTTTATAAAATAAATGAATTCTTGGTCAATTCATTTTTGACTTGAGGTTGATTATCTATTCATATTGTTTTTGTATTGCTATATTAAGAGTAACATTTTTTTTGACCAGATAAGACAATTATTTGTTTAAATATTTGCTTGAAATTGCCCTGTTTGGTCAAAATAATACCTTCAGGTTTTTTTCTCCTTTTATAAAAAAAATATTTGATTTCAAAAATATTTTTTTATCAATCTTTATTGAAATACATCAATTAAAGAACAGTTTGCTGGGTGATAATATTGTTTAAATAACACCAATGCTGGTATTTTGAGATTTAAAAGACTAACCTTCTTTTATTCTGGTATGCAGACACATTAACAAACAAATTATGAATGAAAGCCTATAAATCGGCTAGAATTAGGCCTCTTTAATGGCTAGCAATAGTTATTAAATGTGTGGTAATTTTTCAATCACCGCGAATACTATTTATTTTGGTGTTAGTAATATTAATAATACCCGTATATTTCAAATATCCTCTCAACAATAGACGCAGCTGTATGTTAGTATCTCGCTCTGTTAGAGCATGTGCATCGAGTCGGTTGGTTTAGGCACATGCGTATTGATTGAGCCGGCTGGTTTTGATTGGACCTACCATACTGTTGCTGTCACGTAGAAAAAGTAAAGCTGAAGCTATCTATTTCATGTCACGCCAAGCGGACAAGGTCTACGAGGCTCAAATCTTATGATTGGTCTAGAACTCTTAAAATAATTAAAGTTTCTTCTTTGCTCTTGTTATTAGTGGACGTATTGATCGACAGTAAAAGGCACTTCCAGAACGTTAAAATCTTAGCGACTATTTTGGTTTTTCACAAAAAGTTCATGAATATGTTTGCAGTAAATATATATCTTACAATAATTTTAGAAGTAAGCTGTGTGTACGACAGCAGTGCATGTCCCAGTTTTAATATTATCTTAGGTCATGGTTTGCGTTGTTTATCCGGTATAAAAGATTCCATGTTGATGTACCTACTTTTTATTCAGACAGTTTTAAAGATATAACATCGAAAGAGAGAGAAAAAGTCTTAAACAGTTATGAAAGTTGAACTAAACTGTCACAAATAATATTTTAGGTTTCGAAGTAGTTTCTTATAAATTTTTTTAAAAAGCACCTACAGCTCAGGCTATTTTGTTTATTCACAAAAATGTTCAGTAGGAATCTTCCTACCAGGATGTAGATTAAAAAAGTCCGTGTAAGCAAATATCTATCTAGAACAAGAAACAAGAGACAGGTAATTTTGAAATGAAATTCAATACTCTCCTTGAGTAAATAGTATAGTGAGTGTGCATACTCGTCAGTGGAAGAGAGGATGTGATATCAACAGATAAACAAAAGGCTTCGTAGGGTGAACTAATAATTGTATTCCCTTTATTTCTATTTCGTTCATTGGAGTCTGAAGATTGATAGTGCTTAGAGTGCTAAGTGCATCAACTTAAGACTCAAACTTAGCAAACAATATAAAAATTTACCTTTTCAAAACATTAAACTGAATTTTGTTTATGTATGTGTCAATAAAATTATCCATGGAGTATTGTAATATATCCCACAAGCTACATCTAAGTCATACAGTCACCCAAGGTATTGTGTGTTGGCTGAAGCCTGCTATTTCCATGAATTGTGACGTCACGAATCATAATGCATGAATTTGTTTGTTTAAGAACCACCAGGGTCATTCAAATACCAAGCAAAAAAGAGTGGAAATTACCGAGACTATATAGAAACATGTGGACTTATTGTTTGATCGTTTTTCGCAGTAGGCTCAACACAAAATGGGCGAAAGTAGTGTATTATAGTGCATATATGTTTGAGTATTAATGTACCTTCGTAGATGTTGGAGAAACACATGGATTCTAACTTAATAAGGGTTGTTTTATTTTCGTGTCGATAAAACATCGCAGACTGGTCGCCAATAATTGTCAATCGACCTATTACCTTAGAACCGGCGCTATGGGGTTAGGTTTATATTCATGAATAACGCGTAGCTAATATCTAATAATATGTGAAAGGTTGAAACACATTGTTTTCAATGATATTGTTCACAACCGAAACATAACTATTAGTGCACAATTCATTTGATTGAATTAACTAACTTTTTACGCGTTATGGTTGGACTTGAACATAGACGACCCCTGAACTTGAGACGTATCAGCCAATGATAGTGCGAGAAAAAGCTCTAGCCAATTATTAATGGTAAGTATAGCCAGCAGACGGAAAATGTATTCCATTAATGTTTGAATTGCCTTGTGGCAGCCATACTTACGTGTTTATTAACCAATTTTATTTGTTTTAGCATCAATAACTAGGACTATATATTAGTGAAAATAAAGCGGGAACTATTTCATGTTTGATTCTATTATAGAGAAGTAAGTCTACCATAAATTTCATGGCAATAATAAAATCAGAACCCAATAAAGATCTAATTTGATTAATAGTGCACGAACCATTTAAATTAGGTTAATTTTAGGATTAAAAATACAAAGTTTAATGAACTTTTGTTTTCCGATAAACCCTTAAAATAAGTATTTCTGGATGGATTATCTAGTAGAGCAAAGAGATTAGTTCAAGTTATTTAAATAACAATGATTTGAGTAGGAATTTAATCAATAATGTTCCATTATAAACTCTTTTTTAATTATGAATTGTGCACTGTACGCTTTGCAATATTCACTATTAGCTATGCGCTATATATAAATACAAACCCAGCCTTAGTTTTAAAAATGGTAGCTGCCCTTCCGTGTGGGTGAGCTTGGTATGGTGGCACCCCTGTCAGAATGGTTAAGGTGGAGATGCAGGGATTGTGGGAAAAGTTAGTTTTTTTTTACAGTTTTTAGAGGAAAACTTTTTTTGGCCAAACCAAATCAAATATATCTCCTATACAAACATAGAGTTTAATTTTACACACATGGTCACCTCAACAGTTGTTGAATATCTGTCATGAGTATAGCGGCCAGTGGCCTTTTCTCTCGTTCCCTGCATCCTCACCTTAAGGGTAGCTGCCAGCCTCTCGGGTTTGTAGCTCGAAGCCTGACCTATTTAATTCCCAGAATGATTCCCCCCTCTTCATCGTGTTCTCCTAGGATATGCAGTCAAGTTAGCCTACTGGTATTCTTGATATGAAATCACGAGTTGCCATGGAAACGCGTCTCTATGTTTCTCTTTGCTCTATGTTACTCACTGAACACAGTGCTGGGAAGCAGGGAGCAACGTGTAGGCTTGAGGTTCTCTGTCACTTCACCACGACTTGACAACACTGTAGAACTACACAGAACATAGGCGAGGATACTAGAGTCTGCACATTTTACTTTTCGTCAGGATTACTACCACGGGGTTGATGAACGGAAATACTTGACTGAGCTGCGCATGCGCACTGAACAGTTCTTGAAGCAGCCAATAGAAGTTGGCATCCGTGGTGGAGGCTATCATCACATGGATGTGAGTTGGCACCATTAGAAGAGGCTATCATCACACGGATGTGAGTTGGCACCATTGGAAGAAGCTATCCTCACACGGACGTGAGGTGGGTACCTATTATCAAACGGACATGAGTTGGGACTAGTGGAAGAGGCTATCATCCCACGGACGTCAGGTTAGTACCTATCATCAAACGGACGTGAGTTGGCACTAGTGGAAGAGGCTATTATCCCAAGGACGTCAGGCTGGCACCCATGGAAGAGGCTACCATCACACGATCGTAGGGCTGGCACCAGTGGAAGAGTCCATCATCATACGGACGTGGGGTTAACACCAATGGAAGAAGCGACCCTCACTCGAACGTTAGGTCAGCATTAGGGGGAAGAAGCCGTCTTCACACGAACGTGATATCGTCGACCTTGCGTCCAGCACCGATGTTGGCCACGCAGTCAGCCGAGGAAGGGTGGGAGCGTCACGTAGCTCTGCGACGCCTCTTTGACATCCGCACCACCATCTTGTTCCTCGTGGCTCATGTCAAGGTACTCCATCTTGGGGTCCGCCATGAGGTGCGTGGGCGAGTGTGAGGAGGGGACCATGGTCTGATACTCCCTCAAGGGGGGGCTGTGCTGGTTGCCTACATAGTCCTGGTGGGGGTGGAGTCCACTAGAAGGGCTGCTGCTACCTGCAACACGTGACACTGACATCACTAGGGAGATAGAGGGGACACTGACGTCACTAAAGAGACAAAGGGGACATTGACATCACTAGAGAGATAGAGGGGACATTGACATCACTAGAGAGATAGAGGGGACATTGACATCACTAAAGAAATAGAGGGGACATTGACGTCACTAGGGAAACTCACTTTCAAATTGTTCCTTTTGAAGGGTTGGTGGTTCGAACTCAGTAGTTCAGTTACCAGCAATCCTGCCCTCCAACTCACCTACTCACTCCCTTTTAATGAACAAACCTTTTCAGACAAGAAAATATTCAATGGTATTTAATGATTGTTTACAACTAGAAATTTTTCAAACATTTGCTTGAACATAAAAAAGGTCCAATTTATTCTACCTTTTCATTGTAATTTTCAGTCTGAGTAGACTCATTTGGGTGTTGGAGGTTGGTTTATGGGAAGGGAGTGTGGCCCTTGCCTGAACTTTTCTTTGTGAAAGCTGGTTTAGTGACACCAGAAGGCAATTTTTTGTCTGTTCTCTAGTAAAACACTCTTTAAAGTTAACTATTCTTAAAAACCATTGTTTGACATCACAATTTTCACTTAGGATTGCACCTAGCGATCCTCGTGTTGAAGTGCTCAAGCTCTCTCTCAAAAAGCGCAGCCATTTTAAACTGGAGGTTGTGCGTCTGGCGTATAACTTGTCTGTGGACTAGCACAATTTATCTACGAGGAAAAATCGTGCCAATACAACACTTTCACTAAGAAACACAGGCGGTAACCCACACTGTAAGTCGGGGATCGGGGGGACTCGTTGAAAGAAAGCTCTTACATAGTTCCCATGTTGTAGTTTGGGAATGTTGTAATGATACTGTTTTGGACCCCTCTAAAATATTCAAAAAGTCATGGATGAAGTGTAATTTTCTTTAAAGTACTATATGTAAAATATTCTTTTAATACTTCATGTATGGAAAATCACGCGTTTTCAGAAATAATGTTAATTTAATGCGCTTTAAACTTTTTTTCATTAAAAGACCAACTCCATAGTATTGGAAAGATCTTATGACGCTGGTTCCCTATACCCAATAGGAAGCCAGCCTTCACAATATCGTATTCCAAGAAGTCTTCCTACAAGTTGGTTTTGACACTGGTAGACAAGGGGTCCAAGAGGCAAGGGGTACGCTTGTGCGTATGAATACACACAGTGCCACTAACTTAAATCCATAGAGTACACAGTTATATGTTAAAGAGTGAAATTAACAAAAATTGTATCAGTTAATATTATATCTTCAGTGCCGAAAATGAAATCATCTTAGTAAATCGTGTGCAACATTAAAAGTATTATTTATTTTATTATAATAAAAATCAGAAGTAATCAGATTGCATAACCGCGTGGGTGCGCAGTAAGGCACTCTTGCGTCGTCATCATTGTAAAACCCCACATCACCCTAATTGGCGCTCGATAATGGGGCTATAAATACCAATATTAAACCGTAGGATCATAATTGACTCTCAATCGCGGGGCAATTATCACACAATCAATTCATATCATCATAATGTGAAAATAAATATGTTGGGCATGCGAGTCCTGTATGTTTTGTGGAGGTCACTAATAAATATGTCACCATTCAACTACTGACCATGTTTGACTCTCACCTGCTGTAACGTAGTCCGCGTGGTTATGAGGACTATTGGGGTTGTATTCCTGATGAGTTCGTAGGGACGAGGGGGGACTATTACTCCCGCCGGTAACATACTCCGTGTGTGTGCGCATACCTCCTTCAGGTGGGCTGTTACTCCCACCGGAAGTGACGTACTCCTGGTGATGTGCGCGCATGACTCCCGACGCTGTGAAGACGGAGGAGGTGTTGGCGTCGTGCTGGTGCGGCAGCATGGCGTAAGGGGAGGAGTAGGGTGAGGTGTTGTTGGAGGGGAACGAGGGTGAGTAAGGGGAGCTGTTTGATGGGGAGTAAGGAGAGCCGTTTGAAGGGGAGTAGGGGGAGGTGTTGGATGAGCTCAGGAGGCTAAGGTGGGGGGTGAGGTCGTAAGTGGGGGAGTATGCCCACGTGTCCGGCGTTGTCGTTGTCGAGGTTGGGTTGCTGAACGGACCCAGGCTATTGTTGAGGGAGGTGAAGGTCGAACCCAGACCCGCGCCTCCAGAACCTGCAGACAAGTGACACAGTTATTAAGAGAGGTGAAGGTTGAACCCAGACCCATGCCTCCAGAACCTGCAGATAAGAGATACAGTTGTTGAGGGAGGTGAAGGTCGAACCCTAACCCACGCCTCCAGAACTTACAGACAAGAAATACAGTTCTTGAGAGAGGTGAAGTTCAAACCCAGACCCATGCCTTCAGAACCTGCAGACAAGAGATACAGTTTGTTGTTGAGGGAGGAGAAGTTGGAACCAAGATCTTTCAGACGAAGGACGGGAGGGGGCAAGACATAATTGTTTACATTGAGTCCAAACTAAGACGGGACACCATAGACGTGCTAAACTTGAGTGTGTTGTATTCGGGTAACTCTTCTATGGTGAATGAATAATATACAAGTGATAATAGAATGTTTGTTTTTGTCACAGTAGAAACTAGAACGCAAACATCCCAAGACAAGGGTATGTCTGACCTCAAGGCAAACTGCTAAGAAGTGTGACACAGACTGGACCAAGGGAGGAGGTTCATCCAATGATCTCTATACTATACTGGATGGACATAGACACACCCCTTTGCAAAGAATCAAAGCGTGACGCTCAAGTTGGTTGTCTGCTTGATTGTGAGGGGACAGATTTAACGGTTTCTTTCAATGTTCTTGTGTGAAAACATGTCTTTGATGAATAAATCATGAAAATAGTGAAGTAATATATCACACTTGAGTGAAGAAACATTTCATTAAATAATATGCAATTCAGTTTCATAGGTATTATTGTACAGATACGAATAAAGTCTTTAATATATTAAAATATGTAGTAGCTATCAACCATGTATTTTACATTCTGTCAAGATTACAATATATTTAAAGTTTGGTATTAGCTTGTATTTTGGTTTCAGAAACCATAATGTTTAAAGCTCGATAACTATAATGAAATAAGGTAGCTAACAATTTAATTACATTTGTTTGAATGACACACTATGTAGTCTATTATAGTTTTACGTTCAAACGAACATTTAGGTTATAGGCTTTTAGGAAGTACGGTATTACTATATTAGCCTACATCAACTTATTTAAATAAACAAGTAATGAGTGTCGAACTTAGTTATGCTCTACAAACCTTTTATTAACACAATGATTCCATTTAACTAATCATATTATATTGATGTATCTCATATTCATACAAATGAGTGAACAATGTCAAAATGCCACATTGCCCTGTATGTGTGTAAGATAGAAAGAGATACCCGAAAGTTTCTTTCTCGCTTGCACAATGGTGTGTTGAGGACAGCTTGAAAATTTCAGCCACAGATGCCCATCCAGTTATATTAAAGAGATCAATGGGTTCATCTAGAGGTAGAACGTACCAGGAGTCATGTATCCCGTCTTGCGAGGAGGTTCTCTCTTTCTCCACTTGGCGCGCCTGTTCTGGAACCACACCTGCACCCTGGACTCGCTCAGGTTGAGCTTCAAGGCCAGCTCCTCACGAGCAAACACATCCGGGTAGGGCGCGCGTTCGAACGCCCGCTCTAACTCCTCCAGCTGGTAGGCCGTGAACGTGGTCCTGCAACAGCGTTCAACCTCTTTAAGGCCCTCTCCCTCCGAGGCGAGGTGAATCGAATCGAAGCGTGCTATTTGAACTCACATTCAAGCGAGAAGGAAAGTCAGAATTAGGGATTTTTTTTATTCATAACGATTCTCTGGATTGATTTAGATGATTAGATCCTGCATCGATCCATGCAAAAAATTGAATGGAATGAATAGATCTTGGGAAGATTGATTCAACTGTTTATATTAAAAAAAGGTTGTTTTGACTGTATTTCAAATATAAAGGGGCATAGACATTAAGATTGGACACCTGATATGTGAGTGTATTTTCAGATGGTGTTTAATTTAATCTGCAGTTGACAGTCAACTATACATTTATTATTGGTTGACCTCGGTAGTCTTGGGGTAAAATGCTGGCCTATTGACCTAATGTTCGTGGGTTCAAACCCAGCCGGGGTCGACGGATTTTTCTTGAGAGATAAAAAATTCGTAACACAACTTCCTTCGGAGGGGAAGTAAAGCCATCGGTCCTCTGTCGACTGTGGTGTGTAAAAGAACCCCGGAAGGGGTGTAGAAATACCTTTCCCAGCAAAATTGGTAGACACTTCCGCTCTCACTCATAGAAATTCTCGTGTGCTGATATAATTTGTTGGTTCATAAAGTGCACGTTAAATACCTCAAATAAGTAATAGTAAAAATATCTACTACTATAGTATGAATAATATTTCTATCGTTAATAATTAAGCCTATATTTAATTATTGTTATCACATTACACAACACGCTTGGGTACAATTAGTGGCTAATTATATGTATTATATAATGAATGTTATACTTATTTGTGGCCCAACAATACCAACTTTGGTTTAGACATGTTTTAAATTACCAAAATAAATCAATTCTCATAGCCAAATCTAATATTTATGTTTTGTCTCCTTTCAGTTTTTGGATCAAAAAATTTTGAAAGTATCGTTTCATTGATATAATTTATTAGAGGTTTTAAACATGCACTTTCTGAACCGACTGTTTATATTGATACATGGCTTATAAACTAACTTAAACCTATAACAAACAACACACCCAGCCCCCGGACGTTAATTTATCACTGAGAAATGGGGGGGAAACCGACATTTCACCAATGATATATTTTTCGATCATGCCGGGAATCGAACCCGGGCCCCTTAACGCAGTAGACAAATACGCTACTGAATGAGATAAGGTGTCGGACGAGAAAGAATCGATTTGTGAATCAGATCGAACCTTTAAATCAATACAAAAAAGCTATTTATAAAGTTTAATCAATCAATCTTCGTAAAAGATTGATCCAAATTTGAACATTCCTAGTCGAAATTTTGTGGTTATGAATACAAAGAAGAATCAAAAAGGTTTGTGTTTCTTTCACTAACTACATGACATAATAGATACATTGTAATACAATATAAATAATTGTTTGTATAATAAACTGTTAGATTCAAATAACACGAGTGCTATTTTCTAAATATTAGCTCATTCCCTTCAACTATATTTTTAGCACCACGTCTTACTACCCGTTCGGGTTTTACGCTTATGTACTAATTATTATTCTAGTGGTTTTAGGGATTAGGAAGGCTATATTTAAAGGAATTATACCCACATTTGCGTGGAGGGAGAGTGGCAAACCATTAAGAAAAAAAACACCCTCAGTACATCCGACCGAGATTCGAACCTCGATCTCCCCGTCATCGGCAGTCTAAATAGCGCGTTAAACCACACGGCCACCGCAGCGGGAAACTTATCTGTCTTTCACTTAAAAATGATTTACAAACGAGTGTGTCTAAAGGGCTGCGTTCACTTCATCAATCAAAATGGCGATACCAGACGAAACGAGGACGGGTGATGACGTAATACAAACAGAGTTTAGTTTTGTTAAGGCTATGCACATCTGTTCACAACTTAAAAATGTTTTATTTTTAAACTAATATTTTGTACTACTTTATCACTAAGCTATAAACACCCATTTATTTTGGTGGCCAGTTATAAGAAGATACAAGTGTGAATGTAATACTTTTTAATTTATTATTTAATGAGCTATAATATCTCTTGTTGCCACAACCACCAAACAAAAAAAGTAATAGTTTTATTAATGTAGACCTATTTAGTTATTTCAATAAGTTACGAAACATACAATCATACGGTAATTTAAGGGCAGTATTACCGGAAGTGTTTGATAACACTTTTTATTGATGATGTGGTACCACTAAGAAACTAATAATGATTAGTGACTCCAAGCAATGATTACAATAAAGATCTTGAGCTGACTGTCAATAACCTCCTGTACAGTGGTTAATGGACTGTTTGTTTCCCCCGTCTAACTGGTGTATCCAGAGACAACACAGGAACTTGGTCAATGGTCCTGGGCGGAGGTCCCCACCCCTGAGATGGCAGCAGCCACGCGACCCCCATGCAGGTACCATCTGGAGGACTTGGAGATGTTAGGGGGTGATGGGACTACTGCGGGTCACGTGACCCACACAACCCTCTAGAGGGGGACCTGGTCATTCGAGACATCAGGCTACACTTTGTAATGGCAAGGGGATTTGTACTAGAAGTTACTAACCACTCACCATTCATAACTCTCCAGCCACCGTTAGTTACTCACCACTCATAACTCCACCCCCACCCCTAGTTACTCACCACCACCCACTCATAGCTCCCCAACCACCGCTAGTTACTCACCACTCATCGCTCCCCAACCATTGTTAGTTACTAACAACTCACCACCCATAGCTCCCCAACCACCGCTAGTTACTCACCACTCACCACTCATAACTCCCCACCCACCACTAGTTAATCACCACTCACCACTCATAGCTCCCCACCCACCACTAGTTAATCACCACTCACCACTCATAGCTCCCCAACCACCACTAGTTACTCACCACTCATCACTCATTAATCCCCATCCACCGCTAGTTACTCACCACTCATAACTACCCACCCACCAATAATTACTCACCATTCACCACTCACCACTCATTACGCTTCACCCACAACTCATCCTTCGTCCCCACTCACCATTCATTACTTGTCAATCACTACACTCCACTCACAGTTCATCACTCACTACTAACAAATCACAATTTAAAACTCACTATTTAGACTATATTGTTTGACAAGCTGTGGCAGTGACGATATATAACCAATCTAAGGTAACAGTTGTTGAATATCTTGTCAAGGGTGTCCTGGAATTTAATGACAACTTTTTCTCTTCATTTAAAAAGTTCGTCATCTAATCCCGCTTTGCTCATAATAACTGTTGATATCACCATGCGTCGAAAATTAAACTATATTATGTTCCTACTGAGGAAATATTTGATCTATGTTGGCCAAAAAAAGATTTAAAAAAACAAAAAAACTGCAGAACCACTGGCCTTTTCTCGCGTCCCCTACATCACCACCTTAAGAAAATATAAACATATAGACAGTTGCATCTTAGAGTACGACTAGTCGAGAACAAGGCGGTGACGTCATTGTATGGGAGTATTAGCGCATGCGCACTGACCTTGTCTTCTTCTTCTTGACGCCGTTGGCGTCGCTCTTCTTGCTCTTGGAGTCCTTCTTGGCTCCGCCTTGCCCCTCTAGGCCACCTGCAACACAGGGACAAGGCCTTTGTACGCAATGATCGACTTGGATCGAAAGCACTCTCATTCATGAGGGGATGGAGTCGAGAGCACTCTCATTCAGAAGGATATGGGGTCGAGACCACTCTCATTCAGAAGGGGATGGGGTCGAGAGCACTCTCATTCAGGAGGGAATGAGGTCGAGAACACTTTCATTCAGGAGGGAATGGGGTCAAGACCACTCTCATTCAGGAGGGAATGGGGTCGAGAGCACTCTCATTCAGACGGGGATGGGGTCGAGACCACTCTCATTCAGGAGGGGATGGGGTCAAGGGCACTCTCATTCAGGAGGGGATGAGGTCAAGGGCACTCTCATTCAGGAGGGAATGGGGTCAAGGGCACTCTCATTCAGGAGGGAATGGGGTCGAGAGCACTCTCATTCAGGAGGATATGGGGTCGAGAGCACTCTCATTCAGGAGGGGATGAGGTCGAGAGCACTCTCATTCAGCAGGGAATGGAGTCGAGAGCACTCTCATTCAGCAGGGAATGGAGTCGAGAGCACTCTCATTCAGAAGGGGATGATGTCAAGAGCACTCTCATTCAGGAGGGAATGGGGTCGAGAGCACTCTCATTCAGGAGGGGATGAGGTTGAGAGCACTCTCATTCAGGAGGGAATGGGGTCGAGAGCACTCTCATTCAGAAGGGGATGATGTCAAGAGCACTCTCATTCAGGAGGGAATGGGGTTGAAAATTTAGTGGAGTCACACGGTCGCCGGGAAAAAACAAGATCAGAACTGAAATATTCTCACGTGACAAGCTCTAAGCTCACCACAAGAAATCAGCGTGGGTCGCTCTGCACTAGTGGAAATAATCTCAGCTTTGTCCATGCTGTTCCGTAAATCTGTTCGGGAGGATTGATCAAATTTAAATAAAACTAACCGATTCAATCAGTGCGCATGCACCTACAAAGCGAGAAAAAGCAGACAGTTGCGTCTACTGTTGTGAAATGATTTGAAATAACTCGTTAGATGAAACGCGTGTATGTAGTTGTTAACCTTAAAGATCTGTTTATTCAATAGAAAATAAAATATTTTGACTTGCTATCAACGGTTTCTAGTTTGTGTTGCAGAGATAATGGGCCAACAAATATTCCTGCAACACTTGAGAATAATCTGCTCACTAATTTTGTCGAACGTGTGAACCAAGCTTTAGTCCTCGCTTGACGTCACAGCAGATCGACTAAAAGTAATCCGTAGTTCACGTAAAGGGAGGTCTAAGGGGGTTGTGTTAAGCCCCTGAATAGCCACACCTTAAAAAAAATTGACACAGGACAAACAAAACAACTAATTTTGAAATTTTAACTTTGCTCACACTTAAATTAATTCATCGAAATTGAAGATTTTTTTTATTCTTGCATATCATCCCACACTCTGTCCGGGTTGTCCACATGTAGACCTGAGAGGGTATGTACCTCAAGTGAAGGGAAAGGGGGGGACGCCATTCGCAGGACACCAAGTACACAGTCTTACTAGAGTTTCACTTCTCTCCTTGAGCCAAGTTCAGTCTTCGGGCACTGGAGAGTTCTAGTTGCACTTCTCACACTCATAACAGCACTTTCAAATTCTTCGTTGTAAAGGGGTGACCTTCCAAACAATAGTTCAAGTACCAGCAATTCATTTCCCCCTCCAACTCACCTCTGCCACCCTTTCAATTAACAAACCTAAATACCTAGTCAACGGTATTTGAAGATTATTTACAGATTGACAATCTGCAGTCTGAGTAGGCTCGTAAATGGGGTGGGGGGTGTTTGTTTATGGGAAGTGGATGTGGCCCCTACCTGAACTTTTTTTTGTAAAAGCTCGATTAATGACACTAGAAGGCAATTTTTGTATATTCTTTAGTAAAACCATCTTTAAGGTGAACGGTTTTTTAAAAATTCTGCGTGATAGCGATGTTGTAACTTGGGACTGCCCCTAGCGATCCTAGTGTTGAAGGACTCAAGCTCTCTCAATGAGCGCAGCCATTTTAACCTGGAGGCTGTGGGTCTGGTGTATACCTTGTCTGTGACCGAGTGCCACCCACACCAGGTGGCCTCTATTCTATCACATGAGTATGTCCAAATATTGTCTTACGACCTTGAAAATAATTAATTACAACACAAAAATGAATTAATGTTCACGTTCGTTGTTTTTCTTGATTATTCATATTTGGATTTTTATACAAGCTAAATAAAATTTTAAACATTTAAATCGGACAAAAACCGCTTCGGTGACCACATCATCTAAGACGCTACTCTCACGGTAGACTAGACTGCCTATGTCGGGAAGATTAAGGTTCGAATCTCATTTGTGTGTACTGAGGGTGGTTTTCCAAAATGGTTTTCCCTCTAGCTCCACGCAAATGTGGTTATACTTCCTCTAAACACAGCCTTCCTAGTCCCTAAAACTATTAACGTAATCATCATATAAGCGTATACCCCGAACGGGTAGGAAGACGCAGTGCTCAAAAAAATCAGATAACTTTAATTTTATTAGGTTATGTGATATAATTTGGGACTAAACGTTTTATATCGTCTAAAATACATTAAAATGAATATTAGTTATTGTAATTTTAGAAATTCTTGAGTTGTTAAACATATTGCATTTATATTATTTAAAATATTTAAATAAGACAATATTTTCATTTTATGTAGTTTTGTGACATAGTTTGGGAATAGATATATTCTATTTCGCCTGAACTTTTTAAGATAGATAATCATTGCGTTTTTACTAAATCTTTGAATTATTTAGGATATTATAATATACTGTACATGTTTAACATTACCTAAACAGAAACGGTAATACCCGAACATAGTCGAGGCTACCTCAAATTATACGAGCTCACCCGAACATGAGCGATGATTTCCGAACATAGAAAAGGCTACTACAAATTATACGAGCTTACCCGAACACGAGCGATGATACCCGAACATAGAAGAGGATAACACAATTTATACGATATTACCCGAACACAAGCGATGATAACCGAACATATAAAATACTACCACAAACTATACGAAATTGCACAAACACGAGAGATGGTATCCAAACATAGAAGAGACTACCACAAATTATAAGAGCTTACCCGAACATGAGCGTTGATGCCCGACATGAGCGATGATAACCGAACATATAAGGGACAACAACAAATTATACGAGCCTAACCGAACATGAGCGATGATATCCGAACATAGAAGAGACTACCACAAATTATAAGAGCCTACCCGAACGTGAGCGATGATATCAGAACATAAAAATATTACCACAATCTATACGAGCTTGCCCGAACATGAGCGGTGATATCCGAACATAAAAAGATTACCACAATATATACGAGCTTGCCCGAACATGGGCGATGATACCCGAACACAGACGATGGTACTCGAACACAAAATGAAACAAACAAAACTCAAAGCTTTTGTCTAGCAAACAATATTCAATTTGTGACAGTTTGTAATAGATCCTAAATACTGACCTTGATGTTGTAGATTGAGGCTCTCATCTGGAGATTTCCTCTTTATTTCATGTTGATCCCCGCTAGAGGTCGCGTGATGGGCGAACAATGGTCCCAGATCTGTGTGGTGGGGACTGCCTAGGTGATCCATCTTGGGGACACCTAGCATCATGTCGGAATGCTGTAGTCCCAGCATTACCTGCAACACAGCAGAGCCATCTATAGACTAAGGCGGGAAATAACAGTAACATTGTACTCAGTCGGTAGCGTGTCTGCCTACTGATCTAAGAACCCCAAGTTTGATTCCGGGCATGGCCAAAAAATGTATAAATAGTGGGATGTGGGTTTCCCCTTTAACAGTGACGAATAAATGGCCTGGGACTGGATGTTGTGTTTGTTCTAGTCTTAAGTTAGTTTATAGCTCGTGTGGTGATAAAATCAGTCAGGTTGTAAAGTACACGTTAAATACCTCAAATATAAGAAAGCAAAATATAGGCCTATTACTTTATGGCATTGGTGAACACGTGGACTAAGAAGGCCTTATTCTTGTTTGGTCAAGCTTACTGGCCACGGAGAGGTCTACATTCCAATCCTGGCAGGTTTTAATAAAAAAGGTTTCTCACTTCCCGTAATGCAAATTCTGGTATATTTCTTATAAATTTTACCTTTTTCCTCCCTGTTAGTGTAATTAAAACCCGAATAGGACAAATGGGGACTAAAATGCGATGGGGGAATAGACACAAAAACCTGCTTCGGTGGTTGAATGGTCTAAGGCATCAGTCTTGCAATAGACTTGACGATCAGATCAGAGTTTGAATCTTAGTGGGTGTACTTTTTTTAGCACCGAATCTTACTACCCGTTCAGGTTATCCACTTGTATACTCATTGGTAGGAGAGAGGAAAAACCATTTTGAAAAACACCCTCAGTACACCCGACAGAGATTCGAACCTCGATCTCACCATCATCGGCAGTCTAGTCTACTGCGAGAGTAGTACGTTAGACCACGTGGACACCAAAGCGAGTATCAGGTATACTACGGGTGTTTTTATAAAAAAAAAAATTATTTTGCCTCTACGCAAATGCAAGTACACTTTATCAAAATTAAACCTTCCTTTTCGCCCACACACTAGCGTAATTAGTTCATATGAAGAACACAGAAGAAAATAGGGGGAGTTTAATTTGAATACAAACTGAGATAGTACTGCCATCTGTTAAACAATTATGAAACCTTTCTAATTTACTTAAAATTATAATCAAAAGAGGTATCTGCTATATTCAAATTAATTAAAATAATATTGTCTTGGGCACAGACAAGTAAGAAAGAGACTCTCAACCTTACGGGGGTTTCACTGCACTCCTTTTGCCAGCTTGAGTCCTTCAACACTTGGCTTCGCTAGTGTCGCTGCTGGGTGATGATAGGACTAACCACAGCGATCCTAGTGGTGAAGGACTCAAGCTGTCAATAGGAACGCAACCATTTTAACCTGGATGCTGAGTGTCTGGGTATATTATTTGTCTAATCTGGAGTCTTCGTGGTGTTTAATATATAAAAATTGCCGTATTGTGGAATGTGTGGAATGTAACTTTCCCTCTTTGTCTCCCGTACGCTTTATATGCATTCAACCCGACGCTAAACAACACCTTTGTGTTGATTGTTTTAAACAGGTTATCTCAGAAGTAAGGCTACCGGACATGATTGCGTATCTCCATAAGTGTGTGAGATACGGCCATATCGCTCACCATCCCAAACAAAGATATTATGATTGGAATACTCTAGTTCACGACTTTCAGTGGCGTAGTGTGGTAAAAAAAATATATATTAGTGTGTCTTCATAATCCCTTTTACACAACGAAAAAAGTTACGTCGGGATGTATAAAATTATGTATATTGGGCGCCACTCCTAGGAACTAGGAGAAAGAATAATAAAAAAAATAAAAATAAACTTGAGCTCGACTAACTTTGACAGAGGCACGATGACTCTTAGTACTCGAGACCACTGGGTGTGCTCGAGAAATGTTTATCTGGATATTACAAGGTTAATGATAATGGCACTACCTTACCTACAACAATGGTGTGCTGTAAATCCCTACAAGAGTTGAAAGAGTACTTAAAATAAAACATGAACAATTGAAATAAAATGGATCATTTAAAGAAATGTACTAATTTTAAATTACAATAAAAAACCATTATTGAAATTTATGTGTGCTATTATTATTATTGTTTCCTTGTTACCACATCCCAATCCTACCTATGGAATTCCAAGTAAAAACAATTCTAACATGACAAAATAAAAATAAAATATATTGTATTACATCCATTCTTAAACAAAATTAATCAATTAAAATAGTAATCTCTGAACATGGTTAAATTTAAGAGTTTATAATAAAATATTGGATTTAATAAAGTGTCTGAATATATTTAGTTTTTTCCTTCTAAAAGTTTTATATTATTCCTGGATTCTTGATGATAAAAAAAATAAAAATATTTATATTTATAGATGAAGGTTTGACTGGATCTCACCACGAAAAATATGCTGTGTTGAAACAGCAAAAAATGTAAGAAATTTGTTTCCTCTTCTTAATTACAAATAATCCACAGTTTTCAAATACCAATAGGCTCTAGTTCTTCCTTGGATAGTCAGCTTTCTATTGATATATTAATATCACACTTTTGAAACGGGTTTCCGCTTTTAAAATAAATTTAGTTAGGGGCCACACAGATTTTGCTTCATGTTAAAATGACACTGAGGAAGAAGACCCTACTCTTCTTCAAAAAGTGTTCCAAGAATCAAATTTAAAAACGTTCTATATTCTTCCAAGTCCAAAGAGAAAACTAATATATTAAAAGAAAAGAAAAAATGTCGGCTATGGACTAGAGATGAATATAAAATAAAATGCAAATTTAATATGAATATTGAAATATATGTCAATGAATATGAACAATGTTTCTTAAAAGAATTAAATGTTTATTTTAATCTGTCAAAATTGAAATACGCGCTAGTATGGAGTTATTTACATCACGTCTTCTTTTTCTTACTTCTTGTACAATCGCGAGACCCGCCACTCACTTGTTTACATTATCTGCACATGCGTTGAATTAAATCATGGTCGACATTGAAAATAAATAAAGAGAAGTCAACAAACTTCTTAGAAGGAAATTATTATATTTAATAAAAGGTAAGTGTTCTTCCTTAGGTCAAAATTAATTATTTAAATTATTTAAAACAGTGTTAGAGGTTCTTCCTTCCATCCTTTTATTTTTTCGAATGGATGCAAATAGTATTATTTTTCACGCCGGTGACACATCGTGTTTCAAACGAAAATAAATTGGAAATTATTTACAAATATTAGAAAAAAATATAGGGAAATACATGGTAGGGTGGCAAATAACGTTATAGTAGCTAGGACGTGGGAGGTAGTTGAGGCATGTGCCCTTGGTACGTCCAATTCATTAGCAAAATTAGCAACAATCTAAGTTTCATTTTTTACTTTCTTTCGACCCCTCTCAGAGAGGAAGTATTGTGATCGTAAACAAGTCGACGTTTTATGACCTACTGGAAACTAAAAAGTAGTTTTAGCGATGTCATCTGCATATCTGTCTGTATCCCAGTCTTGATCCGAAACTATTTTACCAATTTGGCTAAAACTTGGTTATAGGGCTTTCATAAGGTTCCCCCGAGGGTTTTTTGGAATTAGCTATCCAACCCTAAAATTAAGGGTACGTAGTTTAGTGAAATATGAAAAGAGACCAAATCGTTTTTCTCAAATTCAACTCTAACGGTTTTGATTAAGTTTTGTATCCGGGCACTGATTGACATTACAAACAAAATGGAAATCCTCATTTTCCCATGAAAACGACTTTAAGGGTACTTGACATTACAAACAAAATGGAAAATCCTCATTTTCCCATGAAAACAACTTTAAGGGTACTTGACATTATAAACAAAATGGAAATCCTCATTTTCCCATGAAAACAACTTTAAGGGTACTTGACATACGTGGAAATATCCTATTTTAATCACATCTCCGCAACTATTTGAGATACGAAATAACTTATCATTGTAAAGTCGTAATACTATTAAAAATAAAATTATTTTAACAGAAATATATTTTTATTTAACCAATAGTTTATGAGCTGTAAGCAAATATATATAAATACGGTCTTTTAAATATGAAATTGATTGTTGTGCAGTCCGAAACCTTAGCTTATTTTGTAGCATTTATGTCTACTAATTGTCACGTGCTCGATTCCCAACATGGCTGAAAAATGTAACACTGGTGGAATGTGGGTTTACCCTTTCTCAGTGATGAATTATCGGTTGGGGACTGGATGTTGTTCTTGTTCTAGATTTAAGTTAGTTTGCAAATTATGAGCTGATATAATAAGTTTGCTCAGGAAGTGTACGTTGAATAAATAAACAAGTGAAATGAATAACTACTATGTCCTTTGCTGGAGTATTTCTGCAACACTGTATATTATTTCCTTTCCCAAAAGTTACGATTTTTAAGTAAATGTATTTATTTTAAGATAAAAAAGAGAGAGAGTCTGTTCGGTACATCGTTCCATCTATGTTGTTTTGCTATGGACGCCACCTACCTCCATCAGCCCTAGTTACGCCTCTTTTTTTAAATTATTATTGCGTGTTTGGACTACATCACTCGGAGCACGGTAGTGGAAATATGATCCAGTACTAATGTACCGTTGTCAGGGGACGCCCGAATGTACTAATCGTACATCCTTTCCGTGGAGGCTCTTTCCATGTCCCGATGAGGTGAGGTGATGGTGAGTATGAGGGTGAGAGTGAGTATGAGGGTGAGAGTGAGTATGAGGGTGAGAGTGAGTATGAGGGTGAGAGTGAGTATGAGTCTGAAAGTGAGTATGAGGGTGATAGTGAGTATGATGGTGTGGAACCAGTGAAAACACTTTAAGTTGACTTAAGCCTAACTAACCAAATCCTTGTAACCACTGGACTTATCGCCCATCGAGAAAATCTCGATATCGTCCAGGAATCGAACCCGGCACCTTTGAGTCAGCATCCAGGTGCACTGACCACCACACCATGGGGCCGGTTATTGGTTATTATTAATGGGTATATATGTGATTAATTAATATATTTAATCATATTTAAACTCGATAGCGGTCATCCATAAACAACGAAACGCTTTTTTTTTCGCCTTATTTGACCCTCTCCACCCTCCTACAACTGCCCGAAATTAAACCCGACCCCTCCCCCTTACAACATGTGTTGCTCAGCTTCCCACATCAAGAGTGAGTGTCATTATTTCTTAGGGAAACTTTTGTACCACTAAAGGAGGGACTCAGATTTAATACAAATAAGCATCAGAAGTTATCTAAAGTATGTTTATTAACTTTGAAAACATTATCAAAAATATTATTTTTTCAACATTAGAATTTAAATGTAATACTTGTGTTTCATAGCACTGTGATGTACCCCACTCCCCTCATATAACACCATGTAGAATTAGAGCTCCCCCATGTGACATCATGTAGACATTAGAGCTCCCTCATGTGACATCATGTAGACATTATAGCTCCCCCATGTAACACCATGCATACATTAGAGCTCCTCCATGTAACACCATGCATACATTAGAGCTCCTCCATGTAACACCATGTATACATTAGAGCTCCTCCATGTAACACCATGCATACATTAGAGCTCCTCCATGTAACACCATGTATACATTAGATTTATCCCCATGTAACATCATGTATACATTAGAGCTCCCTCATGTAACACCATGCATACATTAGAGCTCCTCCATGTAACACCATGTAGACATTAGATTAATCCCCATGTAACATCATGTAGACATTAGAGTTCTCCCCATGTAACACCATGTAGACATTAGAGCTCCCCCATGTAACATCATGTAGACATTAGAGCTACCCCATGTAACAACATGTATACATTAGAGCTCCCCCAATGTAACAACATGTATACATTAGAGCAGCTCCATGTAACATCATGTAGACATTAGAGCTCCCCCATGTAACAACATGTATACATTAGAGCTCCCCCATGTAACATCATGTAGACATTAGAGCTCCCCCATGTAACAACATGTATACATTAGAGCTCCCCCATGTAACATCATGTAGACATTAGAGCTCCCCCATGTAACCTCATGTATACATTAGAACTCCCCATGTAACATCATGTAGACATCAGACCTCTCCCTCCCGACAACATTACTTGGTTTATATATGACCTCCAAATAGTGGTAATAAGCTCTTCACTACTTACTATTCTCTTTACCATTGAATATTATATTCTTGAAACATCCATTTTACATAAAGTTTCAGGGCAGCATTTTCTTAAACCCTTCTTAAGACACCTCCCTTCCTTCATGCCCAGGCAATACTTTTTTTAGTTTATTTGTTTGTATATATGTATGTGTGTATATGTGTAAATATAAGTGTGGGTATGTATAAATGTGTATGTGTGTCTGTATGTACATAGATTTATTTATTTTCCTTCGCGTCTTTCTACCCTACCGAGAAATACGTAGGTTCTTTTGAACTGCGTCTTACTAACCGTCTAGGTTGCACACATATGTATAGTACTAGCTAAATTTCTGTGTTAGGGATGAGTAATGTTGAATTTAGAGTAAATTTACCCGCATTTGCATGGAAGGGGTGTTGAAAACCATCTAGGAAGAAATTACCCTCAATACGTTGGACCGGGATTCGAGCTCTGATCTTCCTGTAATCGGCAGTCTATTTTATTGTGAGATAAATGCCTTAGACCATACGGCCACCGAAGTGATTTTATCTGAAATTAATCATCCCAACCGGTTATAATGAATTTAAATATAAAACGCACGCAGGAATAGAAGCATGTGTGTTTGTACTCACATAATATGGTAAATCCTTGCACAACTATTTTCCGAGATTATAGCCAACCATTACCTTTCCATCCTGACCACCTTGCCCGATACAAATCAAACGATGGTTACTGGCACTTTGGTAGTGTAATATATCGAGTAATTGCTAGTTAATGAAACCTTGTCGCTACGCTATCAGTCATTTTGTCTTATCTGGTCTCCACAGATATTTACATACAACCTGGCGAGTTAATAGACTGTTCCAGGGATGTACAAGATAATTTTTACCCCAGTGGTCCGGTCGTGGCTTAAAGGGGCCCGTCTAGGTGAGTAAGAAATTTCCGTTCAGACGTCCAGCTCCGGCACAATATTTAATTCTACGATGCATTATTTCAAAATATTGTTCACGCCAAAATAAAGTTGAAAGATTCCAATAGGGTTCTTTTTATTTAACAACCCTGTAATTTGAGTTATACTAATAGAAATAAATGTGTGAAAATGTGACAGTAGCTCATTTTCAACTATTTTTTAATCATATTTGTGGAGCTATGAGAAGTCTTCCTCTAACAAATAAAGTCATTTTTTGATGGCTCAAGATATATTTTAAGATTGGCATTGGGATTGGCATGCCAAAGTGTGGTTGTATATGAAGGACGAAGAGGAATATAAGCTTATACAGAATAAAGAAGTAGTTCCATAAAACGACACAGACAACTGTATTTTAAGCCTGTGGCCTGATAACGATTGGTACTTTCTCGCTGACCGAGGCGGTGGGATGAAAGAGGACTCTTACAAAAGGACAGTATTTTTGCAATTGTCATAGCAAACAAATTTTTTCGGAAAAATAAATAAAATATTGCTCCAGTAGACATAAATAAGGTCCAGTTTAATTTTATTCACATGGTGATATCAACATTTGTTGAATATCTATCATGAGTATAGCGAAATTAAATGAGAAACTTTTAAATGAAGAGAAAAAGTTGTCCTTAATTTCCAGAACACTCTTGACATTTATTCAGTAACTGTTGATATCACCATGTGAAGAAAATTAAACTCTCTATATTTCTACTGAAGACATATTGGATTTATTTTGACCAAAAAATAAATGTTTTACTATTAAAAAAAACTGCCCTTAGCTCACAATCCCATTCATCCCAACTTAAATTGCTAGAATAATCGAGCCGAAATCTAGGGCTGTGAAGTCGATATATAAGCCATACCTTTGACTCCGGCTCCATAGCGCTGGCAGAAATTCATAACCGGCAGAAATTCATAACCGCCAGAAACCAAGTGAGTTTATAGCGTATTGGCCACTTTGAGCATGTTCAATCTAAATATCATCTAACTTTAGGAATCTTCATAAACGTGTTTGTATATTTCAGAGCAAGATGGCTGATATCAGCAGAAAGATATCTGAGTGGCAGTACGAAAATAATCATTCAAAGAATGGCATCAGGAATAGAAAGTTCCAGTACCACTCAGCAAGGTTGCTAAGATACCATGTCTTGTCCACCCCTGTTCGCAGCAGTGTCAGTTAACGCGTAGCTCATGTAGCCACTGTTAACACCTCTGTTAATTGCTGGACTCCCGTCCACTCAGCCATCATATCTTGTCCACCCCTGTTCGCAGCAGTGTCAGTTAACGCGTAGCTCATGTAGCTACTGTTAACACCTCTGTTAATTGCTGGACTCCCGTCCACTCAGCCTTCATATCTTGTCCACCCCTGTTCGCAGCAGTGTCAGTTAACGCGTAGCTCATGCAACCACTGTTAACACCTCTGTTAATTGCTGGACTCCCGTCCACTCAGCCAGACTCAGCAGTGGCCAGCGGCGAACTCCCGGCGTGTACACCTAACACAAGCAATGCCTCGGAAGGTGTTTGAAGAAGATATCTCAGGACCGAGGATGATATAGGATCTTTCCGAGTTGGGTTATTATTGAGAGCATCCAGGCGTCGTGTGTGCTTCAGAGATACGTTGGTACGAACCCAAGGCGATCTAGAAGCACAAACCCTGTTAGTTTTATATTCTTTAATTTTAAAAATTACACCAGGATATGGGAATCGGACCCGGGTCCAGGGGTGGCCCAAGGTAAATCTCGTGCCTGGGTGGGGTTGCTTTGTGGCGCCTTCCCCCCTTCCCCCTATATAATAGATAATATGGTCCATTTATCATAAGAGTGGGGGTAGCTGACAGCTAGTAAAAACTACCAGATATACTCTCATGAAGACATGCGCCAGACCATACGACCTAAAATAAAACATAATATGTTGATTTGTTGTCACTTTTGGCAGTCAAAACGTTGACAAAAATAATTTCTTTTTAATTTTGTTTTTCTTTCGACCGCTATTTAAATCTTCTGTTAACTGTCAGCTACCACATTTCCCATGACGATTGGACTCTGGGAAAATATGAAAATAATCCCCAAACCTAACGTGGCCTGGGCGTGATGGGAAAATAATCTGAAGGGAAACTCCACAAATGTTAACTATACGCTAAACGTTTCACCTCGAGATTGTAAAAAAAACTGTTAGGATTACAAATAGAACAGCTATAAGAACCTATTTTGTATACAATGTTATCATTTATTTTCTACTATAAGTTTAGCAAACACTTTGACAATATAAATGGTTTACGTTATAATTGAAACAAAAAAAAGTTTTAGGGCGCCATTTTTTCAAGATATCAAATGTAAAATAACCCTTTGAGAATGGCACTAAATTCAAATTTACTCACCACAAAATTAATTTAATATGTAAAATTTCATGTTAGTATCAAAAAGAAAACAATTGTAACTCCACTATCACGCCTAGGTTATGTTAGGTTTGGGAATTATATATCATATCACGCCCAGGTTAAGTTAGGCTAGGTTTAGCTCTGTTTGGCACCACCTCGAGCTGGCACCCCGGCAGCCACCCGGTTCGCACGGCCCTTAAACCACCCCTGCCCGGGTCCTTTGACTTAGTACGCCAATGCTCTAACCACTGAGCTATCAATTTAAAGAACATGATATTTAGTTGCTGTTATAACCGTAATTAACAAATATAATAGCTTTGCTATTTAATCCATCATGATATGCACATTCATTTAATTATCATTGTACTATTGGAAGCGCAAAGCCCTCCAGAGAAGGTGGCTGTATTATCTGACAGCTTGGGATCCTAATTGGTCACTCATTGTAGCTGATGATTTACCCACGTCCATCACAGATTCTGCCTTAAAATATGAGTGAAGAATGACCCTGTACAGGGGACGACTCCTGGACAGCTCAGTGAATAGAGCGTTGACGTACAAAGCCAAAGGTCCCGGGTTCGATTTCCATGTTCAGGTGTCATTTTTCAATTTAAAGAACATTATATTTAGATGCTACTATAACCGTAATTAACAAATATAACTTCTTTGCTATTTAAGCCCACATAAAAAAATATTAGTTTTATTAATTTAAAAAGTTACGAAAAGCCAATCATACAATAATCCTTGAGAGTATTATTATAATGGTTTATCAAAATCTCTCTTATTGCTTTATTGTAACTCATTTGATAATATTTCTGGTGTTAACGTCCTCGGGAGAAATTAAACTGAGGTGGGAACTTTAAAACTTGGGATATTTTGGTTGCGTTCATTACATTAAAATAGGTGGAAGATTTACGAGTGAAAATTAATTGAAAAATTACAAAATGAGAAATTCTTCATCTCACGTCTTTACGGTTTGATTTCAAAAGTCAGAGATGAGCATGAATGTGCACAACCAAATTGTTAATTTGCCTTTTGTAGTACAACAATAATATTTTGTCTATTTACAAACACATTCCCTAAATATTATTTTATTAGCTAGTTGTCTGTTTTAAATAACTAAATGGAATTCATTTGTTGACTGACTCATTGACTCGTTCCCTAGCATACTGACTCATTATATTAGTCTCCCAACGGGGTTTGAACCAAAGGTATCTCAGAACAGACCATAAACTATCTATAACATGGCTGAGTCCTACAAGGCTGGTTATACACGTGATTTATGGACACAGCTCACTAACATAACATTAAGAAATAGAAATACATTATTTTAGCACCTTAATGTACACTAGAATACTATATTGCAATAATCTATTTTATAACTCTTTAATTATCCTCAAACACTACCTGGCAGTTCCACTTAATATCTCCAGTCAGCCAGTATTTAAAAAAATTAGCCCCCGGAAACTCTCAGTCGGCCAATATTAAATAATTAGCTCCCAGAAACCCCCAGTTGGCCAATATTAAAGAATTAGCCCCCAGAAACTCCCAGTCGGCCAATATTAAAGAATTAGCCCCCAGAAACTCCCAGTCAGC
>CABFWB010004072.1:7197-21242 GCA_902151455.1 Timema bartmani
GGATTATAGTACTATAACAAGAGTCAAAATCTGCATTATGCATTGATTTGTCAGGGTAGTTATAGTTGGTATTATAGTAGTGACCGTTCATTCCTTGTCAGAGTGTTCCTGTGGTGAGGCCCATGTATTCAGCAACACAGTAGTTGCATTGTAACTGGTATATAAGATTTTCTTTGGAGCTGTCATATTGGCCTTTCATGGGGTATTCCATTTGTGCAAGTCTGCTGTTGAATGAGGTGGAAGGTTGGTGAATTTTGCAGGTACTTTCATCTCTGTTGCAAGGGTAGGAACCTTTGGCTTGATGTTTGTGGCTGGGTCAGGCAATTTAGGGTGAATCAAAATGTTGGGGAGATAAGGTTTTTTAAAAAAAATTATGATTCTTGGAGCACTGTTGAGAAAATTTGGTGTGAGTTGATGAGTTTAGGACATCGTAGCTTTTGTTCAGGATAAATCACTAGTCCTTCATAATACTGGGTGGTGAGTGGTTTGCCATTGGAAGGTTATTTCTTGATGCGTTTAGGCTATCCTTGGGCTGTGAAAGCCTTGAAAAGTTGTCGACATTGCTTGTTAAGGTCTTCGCCCTTAGAACATACCGTATACCTTTGGCTCTGGTAGCTAGGCTATAGGCTAGATAGTGTTTTACAGGAAGAGGATGGTTGCTAGTAGCTTTGGTGTGGACTGTAATCTTTTTTCCCCTCATGGAGGTTTAGTTCAAGATCCAAGAATATAATATGGTGTTGTGAAATGTTCCAGGTGAATATAAGGATTATTTCACCTGTTCAGGAACTGTAATAAATTAGTTTCAGAATGTCAAGTCACTATGAAGACATGGCCACTTGAAATCTAAAAATGTATATTGAAAGGAAGAAAGTGTCTAGCAAACAAGGCCTAATCCCTCAACTGTTTCCAGCTTGTCTCCAAGTCAGTTTAGTAAATTGCATTAATCTTCATCCTGTCCTTCCAACATTCTTCTTCCTTTATTCGCTTCCAATCTCTTTAACACACTTTCTGTTATGTGCTGCTCCCATCTCTTTATTGTCTCCTCTGCAGTCTTTTTAATACATAGTTCATCTCCGTCATTCTCGTTGGTATTTTCTGGACTGAATGATCCTCATTATCATGTCCACACCATCTCAGCCTTGATTCCTTTATTTTCTCATGTACTTGTACACCCACTCTTTTCTGAATAGCTTTATTCGTAACCTTGTTTCTCCTCGTGACAGCTACCATGCTCTTCACAAACTTCATTCCTATGGCCTCCACTTTCCATGTCTCTCTTACATTCACTTTCTATCCTTTATTAAATGTTGGGTACTGATATTACATTATGACATTTTATATCTATTTGTTGGTTATTTTGTTATAAAAACCCAAACAAATGTAATGAAAAACTTTTAATGTCAAAGTTACATACAACTACTAGACTTTGTAATATATTATCTAAAATTGATACATATACATTGCTTATGAAAAGAAAAAAATATACAATTACACATGTATACAGTATCCAACTATATTAGTTTTGGTTTACTTTCTGATGAAAAAACACTTAATTTGTTTGAATGAACTATTTTCCCCTTTGAAATGCTATGCACATAATTAATATGGATACAATTCTATTTTTTATACAAAAACTTAAGTTTAGAGACATGATTTCACTTTCACCGACAGGTTTTTTGTATTCAGGGAATAAACTTTGTCTTGGTTTGGCTGTTTAAAGTTAATTTTACTTTCTTGTTAGGGTTACATTAAATAGATGGCAGCACTTAGGATAGTTAGAAAGAAAAAGAGTTTTGTTAGTTCTTCTATCCATTTGACAGCCAACATTCATACATACATATACAATCACGCCATTCCCTTAAGGGAGAGGCAAGAAAATGTCAATATAGCTCAAAAACAACTTTGTACTTAATCCACTAACTTTCTCTCACCCTGTTTCTCTTTTTCACATATTCATCTACAACATTTAGCTATGTCCTACATTCCACCCCAACCATTTACTCTTTGAACATAAATTAGCTGCCTGTGGCAATGAAATCATATCTTTAGATTATTGTATTTTTTAGTTTAATCCAAACAATTACTACTCCAGCATCACTCAGCTAAGTGTGTTGGCTATCCCTCTAATTTAAAACAGCGTTAAAGCAGCTTGGTCAATGATCTTAAAATATCCGAGTCTGTCACTTGTTCTACAGATGTGCCTACAAGAATTATCAGAAATAAAATAGAAAAATGACACAGCAGGGTGATTACTGGGTCAAGAAAGTCCCGATAAAGTTAGTAATTGTCAAAAAAAATCCCTGAAGTCACAAATTTTGGTCATAAAGTCACGAAAATATTTTCGTTTGAATTTCTCGTGCATTGTAACAATGTGTCGAGCCACCCACTACCCATGATGCCATGCGCTAGTCGCAAGTTACCTGATTGTTTCTACCATGATACCAAGGACAAGGTTAACGTTCGCCATCTAGTTAAAGTTTAATGTTGCGTGTGAGTGCATTATGCCTATATATGCATTATATAATGTTCAACCGTTTATCGAAGGAATTTTGTGGTCAAAAAGTCACTCATTTTTGTTTCTCCAACTCTGTATACACCCTGCACAGACATAAAATAAAAGTTTGGATAGTTTGATAGTCAAACTAGCCCTTAGAGCAGAGCTCACTTCCATTCGACTAAAATCCCACATACAAAAAAAAAAGTCCAATATTAATATATTTCCCCATAAAATGGACTTTACTCTTTAATAAAACCTACTAAGTACCTTTTACGCATAAATATGATAGAACAATGCCAGTATTAGTTTCTAAAAAAAACTTGTTTAGATTGAATAAAATCAATCTCACAACCAATTAACCAATATATTAAATACATATTATTCTCTAACTAGAAATTACATCAAAGCACAGATCCCTACATTGGGGTCACTTAAGTAGTTTTTTCTCTTAATTTTTGATGTATTTTTAAAATCAAGGTTTCACTTGTCTCAATTTTCTAATGAAGACTGCAAAAAAAAAAAAAAAAGGAAACAATAATGAAACACATTCCAGTTGTATGACTTAGCTATGTTGCACGCTATCTTTGCCGGGTGTCCAGTGACCTGGAAAACGGGAAAGTTAGGGAATTTGATCAAATTTCTGGAATTTTCACAAATTCACTAAAAAACTATACTACTTTTATTTACAATAGTCAAAATAATTATTTTTTTTTCCCAGTTAACACACACCACCAATCTCTTTTAACAGAGTTCAGCAAACTAAAATTAATTCTCAAAGTCTACAGGTAATTTTGGTGTATTTCCACCCCTCTATAGCGTATCCTAATCCTAAGCTGAAGCATGTTTATGCACATGCGTGATAATTAGATTACATTATAGGACGAACAAACTAATTAAGAATGTGTCTCACAACACTTTTAAAATGTAAAAGTGTATGATCTTTTAATGTATCACTGAAATCCAACTTAAATCATACTACCCCATAGCCTAGTGCCTTAGGCTGATTACCCTTTAACCCATTCATACAGTGATGCAATCTCAAATTATGTAGGCCCAATGTATATAAAAATATTATTACATCAAGCTAAAATCTTAAATAATGTTTGAATATATAGTGACTGGAAAATTTGTAAATTGGCTCTGGAAAAGTCGGAATTTTAAAATACTATTTGGCTGGACACCCTGCTTTGGTGTGAGACAGGCTCTTTAAAACATCCTGCTCAGATCATAATCAAGAGATCTTAAAGAGTGCATATAAAAATGCATGAGAAGTTGAACATAAAATTGTCTATTTGCTCTCTTTAAGTTTTGTAGCTATAAGAAGTATTTCAAAATATTAAATGTGTGCTAGTCAAAGAAAATGGTTCTAGTCTGTTAAAAAGTTTAGATTTATTTGAAAATCAAACTTAGGAATCAATGTTTGAAATAACTTTGCCGAGTTTTCAAATAAATTACTTTGGTACATATTAAGACCATTTCCCGCAACCACATTTGAAGGGTACAGGGGAAAAAGAGGAAAGTCACATTACACACATTTTCCAGGATGACGATCTCAAACCTATTAGGACCCCAGTCAATTAAAAACTTTTTTTTAATCTGACAGATACCTCTTTTAACCATAATATAAAGTGTATTAGAAAGGTTCCATGATTATTTAACAGATGGCAGCACTTACTTGATTTAATTAAAATTTGACTTCCCTCCCTTTGCTCCTGTACCCTCCATTTAGAAGAGCAATGCAAATTAATTTATAAGCAGACTGAGCTTTTATAAGGATTTAAGTACATTATAAAATAGTGAGAATACAGGTCATAAATAAAGTTTTACAATTTTATTTCAGGGTATAAAAAAGTAAAATCCAATAATTATCTATAGTTACACATTTATACCGTCTTTGAGAGGATCTGGTGATGCAATTTAGTTTTTCATAAACAACTTACATTCATTAATCATAAAGGTTTTGTTGTCTTTTACTTGTAAAACTTTAAATAAAATGTACATCTGCTATTAAAGGTAAGTATTTACATAATTTATAAGAAACTAGTGATGATATAAACAGATCACAATGAGAATTTTAAAATAAGCAAAGTTTAGGGATGACAGTTAATTGTTTCAGGTCTTGGGCACTTCACTGTGCATATTAAATTATTGTACTGTGAAATTATTGTACTTTCGTTCTCCTCTTCCTATATAATCAATCATCTTTAGTTAAAATAATGATTATCTTCATTTAGTGAAATACTCTTGGATAAGTTATAAAAGGGTGTAAAATGAAAATATGTTTAGAAAATGTCATCAGATTATTTTAATGTCATTGATGCATTTATTTGTTTGTGTACATATCAATCTATTACTAATGAGTTGGACCTCTGACAAAAATACAATATAGGTAAGGGAAGTTTACACTAGGTTTAAGGGTGCTACATAGGGAGAACATTGAAATGCGTTGCAGACGTTTAGAGATCCTGCTTTATTTAAGAAGTGGTTGGACATTTTTAAATATGGTTTTCAACAAAATGTTGTCAAAAGTTACCAGCAGGTCTCGAGCCAGTTTAGAAATTAAATTTTAAGTTTAGCTTTTTTTAAAGAATTTCTATAACACTTTATAAAACAAGTTGTAAGTCTGAGATTAAAGTAATAGGCTAGATTGATTAATAAAATTAGAATTTACGCATCAGACCGGAACACAAAGTCATTTTAGCGAAAAAATAAGGGTAGCAATTTTGTTTATAATAGTGATCAATGCTTAGAAATTAAATTAAATTAAAATCGTTAGAGCCGATTTTGAGAAAACCAATTTTTTCTCTTATTGACCTTCAGTAAACTACCCTTAATTTTAGGGTTAGACATCCGATTCCAAAAACCCCTCAGGTCAACCCTATGAGAACCCTAGATATCAAGTTTATCCTGATCAGTAAAATAGTTTAGCCTATACTCCATGAAACGCCGATATTCATCAAAATCTCGAGTTCAATTTTTTTGACGATCGCAATACTTTCTCTAACTGTAAGATAGCGAGAAAGTAAAAAGGCGAAGACATTTTTGGTAGTTTTGAAACATGGTGTTGGAGAAGAATATAGAAGATAAAGCAGACCCATCACCTAAGTGGTTATAAGAAGAAAGGCCCTCTGGATGGACCACATTATGAGAAGAAATGGCTTACTAAGTGATATCGTAGAAGGCAAAATGGAAGGTAAATGGGGACCAGGAATACTACGTATTCAAGTGACACATGATCTCAAACAAGGAAAGAAGATGAAGTTTCACAATCTAAAACAGGACGCGTATAATAGCACATTCTGGAGGGCTCAATTTGAACAAGAAAATGGACCTTTCTTAAGACAAAACCCCTAATAAACGTACACTGACCATAATTTCCCTTCATTAGTTAATAGAGGTTTAATGAACATGAGAGATTTTAATTTTGTGATACACGCAGTGGCGGATCTACATAAAAAAGCACCTGTGGCAAGCAATGACATTGCGTCCCTGTCCAAACACCTGGCACCCATCTTTTAAGCAACTTTACCACAATACCAGCTCAAAAATTAAACAAGCTCATTAATCTTTTATTTAACACATTATGGCAATACAAGAAAATTACCAATGCACCTTCCTTGTATTTAGTGAAGCAAATTGATCTATGTGCTTAAAGTCTGTTGGTTCTGTTTCTTCTCTTTATACACTCAACAGAGTAAGATCACACAATCTGCTTTGACCCATGACGGCTCTCAAATATGAAAGTATTAGTTTCAGCTCTCACATCTGGCGATGGTTAGCAGTATCTGAATAGCACTACAAAGATCTCCATACCGAACAATACATTCTAGAAGCTCTTCAAGTCTTGATATTTTCATGTTTACCCGACTTGATGAAAACATTCGACAGTTTAGTTGCTGTCCATCAACATCACAGCTGTAGAATTTGCCCGAATGTTCGCACTTCTGCTTTACATCCTTAATATCGTCATCGCAACACAGTCCCTTGACATCAACAACAAAGTCAAAGAAAGTCACTTCTTATTTCCCTGGTTTCATTTTCATTGTCTGTCATGTTCTGGATAATTTGAAGTATCTTCTCAAGGTATTTTTTTTAACAGACTTCACTGCTTTTGTACTTACACTCCATCTGGTTTTGGACTCCGACTTCACAACCACAGGTGCAGCGTTTTTCAGTTTTACTCAGCGCTGTGTTGAATGAGAGACTGGCACTCGGAGAGCTGTGATGTTTTTGTGTCCTACTTGACTGTAGATACACCCACCAAGTTGAGCGAGCGATTGTTCCAGTTCACAAACATTGCCAGGCTGTTTTTCTCACTCATTCTATATTGAACACTACTATGTTCAACAATGACAGCAGGGTTGTCATAACACTGTGACTGACACACTCTTGTAGCTCCATTTCATCCTTTTATTCTTCATTTTCTGTTAAAATTTTCTTAAATTTTTGATGAAAATCAAAGTGACCTTGAACGTCATAAAACAATAAATAGGATTCTGTTGTTGGTAATATTTAAAAATATATATATATATTCTCAATTTTAGATATTATTTCTTTATTGATAAATACCCGCCTCGGTGGAGTAGTTGGCTAACGCGCTAGTCGTGTTGAGCTCGACCGCCGAGGACGGGGAGATCGAGGTTCGAATCTCGGTCGGGTGAGCTGAGGGTGGTTTTTCCTAAATGATTTTCCACTCTCCCTCCACGCAAATGCGGGTTCACTTCTACTAAATACAACCCTCCCAAATCCTAATCCATTAGCGTAATTAGTACTTGAGCGTATAACCCGAACGAGTAGTAAGACGCGGTGCTAAATACCTACTTTATTGATAAATAATTAGAAACTGGGTAGTAAGACGCGGTGCAAAAAATAAAATAAAATAGAAACTTTAGTTTAAATATTATTTTACACTTAAAAACAAACAAAAAATGTTGAAATACACCCTTAGGACCTTTGCGCCCTAGGTTCGCTCTGTCTCAACGGCCAAGTTCTGACATGAGATCTAGTATGAGATCTCATGAATTTAGCTACAGTTAGTACAAAAACAAGTATTTAACGTTCAATTTAGTAGTTAATAATATAAATCAAAATGATTTAAAATGAAAAAAGTATTTGGAATAAAAAAGTAAAATAAATGATAACCGAGTAAATAGAAACTGTCCAGTGACCCCACCCCCTTCACCCCCATTAAGAGTGGCGCCCAGGGCATCTGCCATACTCTAGCTAGATCATGGGTTTCCAAACTGGGTGTCGCGCCTAAGGAAAAACTAAAACTTATAATGTATAGTGAAATGAAAAATGCAAATTTTCAATACGTGTACTAGTACATATTTTACATACAGTAATAAATCATACTTTGCCATTATGAACAAATTGTACACACGAGATTATGTACAACAAAAATATGTCTACTCTAATTCTTTCTTATTCAGTTTTGTAATTTTGTATTGTTACATTTAAAATAATGATATCTAGTAATGTAAATTACAATTTTCTTTTTAAAAATGCCACCATTTTGAATTTGGGCATTTTAAAGAAAATATTGGGTACAAGGGCATCACAAGGAAATCCTGACATTCGAAGGGTGGCGTGGTCTCAAAAAGTTTGGGAACCCCTGCCCTAGATCCACCACTGGATATACGTGAAGTGAACATGATTTTTCTTATTTAGAGTTATGCGTGTAATGAACATGATTTTAATTTGTTTAGTGATATGAGTGTAATGAACATGATTTTAATTTGTTTAGTGATATATTGTGGAAATGTATTGAACATAATTTTACTTAACTTTGTTGTAGGTATTTATATGTGGTCAATATGATTTGCTTTTATTTTGCGATCTAGGCTTACGTATAGTGAACAGAATTGTTCTAAGCTTTGTGGTATACGTGTAGTTTTTCATACTCGACTGATTTGAAAACCAATGTTCCCGTTATCAGCAGGCTGTGACGACGATAACACAAGAATGAAGCCTTCGACCAGTGTTTCCCATATTGGGTGATACCGTCCTCCAGGGGGTATTTTTGTTTTTGTGAGATGGTAAATAATTGCACGGGAGTTGTATGGCAGCGTTTGGGTTTTTACTGATATTGCAGGAATAATTTTATGCTAATAAATACAGGCAATAGAATATTTAACAAAATGGCCTTAAATTAAATACTCTACTTAGATAATTTTGATCAATTCCTTATGCTTATAACCATTTAACATAAGTTGTGTTTCAACATGTGTTTTATTCATAAGAATTATAAATTATGCCACGTAAAAAGTGCATTTATTTTGTGATTTTTTTTCAAACAAAGAAATATTGACCAGTTGGCGAGATAGCATTTCTGTGAGGTTATCATCATTGATTTCTGTACGCGTATTACATTAAACTTGTGGTTGGGGGCTGTAGCAGCACCAAATTCTTAGAAGAGGGCTTATTTATTGATAGCTATTGTAATATATTTTTGTTGGTTTAGGAATATTTTGAAACGTACAAAATAAGCTATAAATATAAAAATCAAAAATTCAAAACACAAGCATAATATTTCATAATTATTTTGTGGGTTTAACTAATAAGTCATTTTAAAGGTCACGCTTACCTACACCATCTTATCTAATATTATTGATAGAGACAGGTTATAAAGTTGTCATATATTTGTTTTAACTTTACCAACTAGAAATCAAAATATTGTACAAAAAATAGCTAAACGTTCTATACAATTAAAGTTTTCACCACCACTTACCTTTAAAATAGGAAAGAAAGGTAATTGTTATGCAACTGTCACACATTTAGGTGCTGCTAGTTTTGCCTTTAAATAAGGATTTAATTCCCCAATAATTTAATAATCATATTAAAGGGGAAGAAAGTGGATATTATCAATCAGAGGTATTATACCCTTATTTGTGTGAAGGAAAAGTGAAAAATGATGGAAGGAAAAAAAAATCTCATAGCACACGAATGGAATTCCAACCCCGACCTACCCATCACCTGTAAATTAGACTAGACAAGAGAGATGATTTTGTTCACGTGCCTACTGGAGAGGGCTATTATTTTTTTAGTCATGGTTTTATAAGAAGTTTAAACAAAAGATTAAAAGAGTTTAAGCTACTGTATGGCTGGGATTTATCCAAAGGGTTGAAAGATCTAAGGCGTCACTCTAACAATAAAACTGGTTGCCAATGATGTGGAGGTTAGGGTTCGAATCCCAGTCTGGTGTATAGAGGGGATTTTGTCCTGAATGGTCAATTTTCACTCACTCTTCACCTTCATGCGGGTACAATTCCTTTAAAAGTAAACTTTTCTTTTCCCTAACACATTAGCGCATTAATTAGTGGATATGCAAATAATACTTAATAGGTAGTTTGATGGTTGTGGAAAATTAACCTAAAAAATGCAATATTTAGATACAAAGCTAAAAAATAAAGTTATAAGTACCTAATTATTTTATGTACAGGAATGTAAATCATGATTTAATATACAAGAGCAGCATTACTAGCAACTTGAAATAGTAATGTTATTATTTCTTTTAAAAAACTCGATCACTGTCTAAATTTGGAAGTAGAATGGTTGTGTATCAATCCAGTGGGCTGTTGTGAAATATAAGCCAAAATAGTGACAAAGCTGTCGCTTTTACTGGTGAATGAATCATCTGGCCTTGAGTAAAAAGTCTTTCGTCCTTCCTCTTTCACTAATCTGTTACAAACTCAGAGGAAGAAAGATAAGAGGTGAATTTTTTTTTACTCCCAAAAGGCGTTTTGTACTGTTAAAAAGGAAATTCATATTGAAATTGTACAAGTCAAAATTATATGGAAAAACGACCCGGATTTAAAGTTTGTAAGATACCGGGCATTTTAGTCGTTAATAAATTGATAATTACCTACTTTACAAATACACACATATATTTATTATTAATTATTGATGTGAAATTAAAACAATAAAATATGTAGATATTTTAGTATCGTGTATTTCATAATGTACAAGTCAAAATTATATGGAAAAACGGCCCGGATTTAAAGTTTGTAAGATACCGGGCCTGTAAAAACTGAATAAATAAAAAAAATACATAAAAAAACTCCCAAAAGGCAACGAAGTATTTCTAACTGCCCATGTAGCACCCACACCTTAGTAAATTACATACTACAAGAAATATAGTTGGTTGTTCAATATCTTAAAATTACCATTGAAAAATAAAATTGATATAAGCTAAAAAAACACAATCTCAAATTGATATAAACTGTAAAACACAATGTCGGTAGAATAAAGGCCATGTCCAAGTATTTAAAACAAAACTTCCTAACACATTTTAGTCGTTAATAAATTGATAATTACCTACTTTACAAATACACATATATTTATTATTAATTATTGATGTGAAATTAAAACAATAAAATATGTAGATATTTTAGTATCGTGTATTTCATAAACATGAAGCTGAATTCGGTAGGTTACTTTTAGTAATTTAACAATTTTTTGACTGTTTGTTGATAATGGTCATGTAATGAGGATGGAGAAGGTAAGGATGCCAGAGAAAATGATGGAATTGAAGAATGTAGGACTCAAGAAAGTGATGGGAGGAGCAGATAAGAGAAAGTGTGCATGTGATAGAAGAATGGCAGTAAATAAATGAGGAAGAATGGTGGAAGGATAATGGAAGATGTACAGGCATTTTACTAAACTGATCTGGCCACAGGCTGGATACAGTTGATGATGATGATGATTTGTTCTTTACCAAACAATAAAAAAGTGGTAGGTTTATTAAAGGTGTACTATTCATGAAGAAAGGGCACCCTGTTCAAGTAGAGGGCAAACTTGTAGTTCCGAGATAAAAGAATTTAGGATCTGGTTGTTTGCCTTCAGGGAGTTAGGTATAGCATGGTTTAAAACAGTTGATCATTGCAAAGACACTAGCTTGTGGCTTCAAAAATATTTTAGTTTGTTAGGAGACTTTGTGTCAATTTTAATATGCCTTCTGCCTCATTCTCAGATCAATACACTATAGTTTCATTTTTGTACTATATACATATTATTTTAATACAATAACTTTAGCCATGTAAACATTTAAAATGAAAGAAAAGACAATATTCATTATTCATAGCATGTTCACAACCTATTGTTTATAAATTTTAACTTCTGTAAACATAGCATTAAACAATACAACCTCCTTACTTTCTAAAATTAAATTATGAACATGAGCTGATTAATGGATAAAGGAATATTTACAAGTTTACATAGATTATGAACATGCTTGCTACCATATTTGGTTCAAATTACTCAAAGGGGTTAGTAGGATTAAAAATATCCATAGTCAAATGTCCAAAACATTCGTGAAAAATTGTGAACTAGGCCTAGCTATGTGTGTTTTGATTCTTATGAAGACTAAATAGAAACAGCCACCTAGTTCTATACATGTACCGAATACGGCCGTTCAATTTCCAAAACTGAGAGGTGACTTTTTTAATGGATAGAAATTAAGTTAAATCTTTGTTTAGACCTAATGATCCATTGAAATGAAATAAAACAATTTGTTTCCAAGCAAATAAGAGGATCTATTTGAATTTTGAAATTTCTACACAATATAAGACTAGGCGAATTTAACATAAGCAATTTACATCCAAACAAGAATATTAAGTTTAAAAAAAAAAGGTAGGTCTATAATACACAAACTTAATAAGGTCAAGATAATCATTTAACTAAGATCTTGATTAGTTTTTGAAGTAAAAGTAAAATTCTTAAAATAAATCAGATTGGTGCAAATTGTTTAAAAGTTTGGTTTATTTACTTAGGCTTGTTTTAGATAGTCAAACGCATTATGCTCAACTAATAGCAAATAGTTAAACACAATTCGACTTTCAATAATATTGTCAACTAGTTTTTATTTTTTTATTAGCACCGCATCTTACTACCCGTTCGGATTATACGCAATCGACAACTAAAAATTATTGAAATGGTTAGCATAATTCATAGTTTGAATTTAAAAAGGCCTATTCATGCATTATGCATAGCTGTAAGAAGGCCCAGCAAGAGGAATGCTATGCAATTTAAGAGTACTTAGTTTTTCTTTTCTTTATCAAATAACATTTAAAAAAAAGTTAACTTATACACACAACCAAGATACTGTGAATTGATTTGTAACAATTATTGGTAATATAAGTTTGTAAATTAATGTATAGTATAATAAAATTAAATACATACTGTACTCATTTAAGTCATGAGAGTTTGCTAAGCTCGTATAGTACTGTAAATGTCCATTCCTTTAAGTTAGAAAACTAGAACGTAAAACTCAAGTCTTCTATAAAAATCTTTTGATTATTTGTCTACTAATAAAATTAATTGTGTATAAAAAACCAAAATAAGTATTACTATCACATGTAATATAAAAAAAAACTCATAAATTTGATACTGTTCTCATATCAACCAATGAAACTGCAAAAATGGTTAATAAATTAATAGTGTTATTTACAAATCTGCTTAAGGATCATTCACACTTTCTTTACTTTTGAAAAACCGCTGTTTGTACAACAACAAAACCAAACACATTTATCCTAAATATAAAAACATTTAGGTACAAGAAAGATCAACATTAAGAATCAATGTTTCCATTAGACAATGATTATGTAGGCCTACACAACTTGTGTGTGCTGTATGATACTTTATACATCTTGGCTAAGTTGAAAACACTACCTTCAATACGGTCAATGCTCCAAAAAATTAAATAAAAAGAAACTAATTAAAATGTTAATTCTAGGCTATAATATAACCCATTTTAACTTTACCTATTGCTCCATTAGAAGATGTATGGACAGTTAGTTTGTTAGGTTAGCTTATGTAATTAATAAAATATAAATTACAATAAATTACTTTGTTTTATTGTGATACACAAGTTTTTAGGGGTGATTATGTGCTTTATCCATTCCATTTTAGGTTATTTTATTTGTTATGGTATAATATTTCGATATTTTATTCACTTTAATAAACACACACAAGAATACTTAGAATCGAATGACACAAAGACCGTATTATTTTGAAAAACTTTTAATAAATATTACATCCAAAGACAGCTCACTGCAACAAATCCACCAAATAAATTTCGCAAATTGTTTTAGAACAGTAATTAATGAAAGGAACCTTTTCCAAGAGAATACATGTTTCCAGCCTGCCGATATATATATATGCCTAGAATTATTAAATGCTTTGTGTTGATAGTTCTAGGATAATTATTTAATATTCATCTATTCTGTACTAGGTTATTTTTACCATTACGACTTTGCCTACTTTTTAATGTGTTATGGTGTCGAGAACACAATTTTTCAAAAGTAGTGCTTACTATATGGTGTGCAAGATCCCTTTTTTGATTTAGTATAAATGATTATGAATATATTGAATAGGCCTATAACAAAAGCAAACTAAGTAATTACATAACTAAATTCTTATTTTGAAGTGAAGATAAAATTGTGAATTTTTTTTTTAGCAGTTATCTTTCTACCGGTCCAGATTATAAGCCAAATGTTAAGTTTACGTATTTATTTTAAAATTAAATAGCAATAGACTTAATCATTGTGTG
>CABFWB010004072.1:29472-66018 GCA_902151455.1 Timema bartmani
CAATCTTTTAATATTATTATTGGGTTCCACTATTACAAATATGTTTCTAACTCTGGTGGATTTTCTAACTGCCTAAAAAAGGAGTAGGGCTGATAAAAAAAATATACGAGCAGAAACTATTTATGCATGAATATCCTTTTTTTCAAGTTTTCATAAATAAACGCAACATTGTAAAAAAGGGGTTTGGCTTCAAAGTAAAAGTAGGCCTACTTGTAGCCAAAACTTTACCAGGTATCGCGACGATTTCTGAAATACTTAGCCAAGCATTTTCCTTTCTTAAAACGTCTTTAAATTCTTTAAGTTTCTTATTAAACAAAAGCGGCCTTTGCCGAACACAATCAATAAGGGTAGAATCCATTTCAAATTCACTCGTATCCATAATATATCTCATTTACAAAAAAATTAAATTACGCCGGTAAAACCTAGTATAAACCAAAGGAATAGGGGTGTTGAACCTACAAAAGCAAAGCCAATATTTCTGAGAACTTGGTATTTCTTTGAAAATATTTTCCTAGAAGCCGCTCTTCCCGGGGTGTTAAGAATTTTTAGGAAAATGTTTATGAAATAGGTCCTCGTGTAGCCATCTTTTCATTTTGTATATGTTTCCATAGAGACGGATTATTTCAAGGTGCATGCGCATATTTACTCGGCTGTGATCGGTAGTCCGTATAAACGAGTCCGTAGAAAGTTAAAGTTGGGCAACTTCTACGGAGTAAGGACTTAAGGATAAGGACTCTGTGGCTATCTGATATTGTATCATCGATTTCTTACGGACCACGGACCTACGGATACGGAGTCTGTGTCTAGGCCTTTAGTCGCAAGCATACATAAAGACCTAAGTAGAGAATTTGGATACAGCCCATATAGGCCTACACAATTTAGCTTGTGAATTATAAAATTACTGCCAATGGGAAAAACAAATGAACTTATTTATATCAGATGACGGACTACATATAAAAACTTATAAAAAATACACTAAGTAAACTAAACCCTATAAATCTTTAAAAAAATTAATAAAATAAAAGTTTTAGGGATTTTAGGTTGGTATGTCAGTTGAATAATCATTTCTTAACAATATTTATGTATTGGGCCTATTATATTGATAATATATTATACACATGGGGATTAGCTAAGGAACTGTTCAAGATTATCTAATCTGGCTGAAAGTCAATTAAACTCTCACTTAGCCTATATTTTAAACAAATAAAGTTTTGGATTAGTTTTTTTTAAGTTTACATTTTGAACAAAGTTTTTTATTTTAGATAAATAGCCAGTTATGGATTTCCAAAATCGCCCCGGTGGCAAAACTGGGGGTGGTGGCCAGGCATCATGGTCAGAAAGCAACCGAGACCGAAGAGAACGTCTTCGGCAGTTGGCCTTGGAAACCATTGACCTCAACAAAGATCCATATTTCATGAAAAATCACCTAGGTAGGTGGTGGTATAGGGCCTTTCACTGGTTCTACTTTACTAGTTATAATTAATTTTACTATAATATATTGCAGATAAGATCACTTATAGACTTATTATCACTAGACTATCCCACGCCGGTGGTCGCATGGTCTAACACCTCACACTCGTGTTGGACTGGATTGCTGGTGACAGGGAGATCGGGGTTCGATTACCAGTTGAGATTACTGAGGGTGGTTCTTCCTAAATAGTTTTCCACTATCCCTCCATGCAAATTTGAACACATTTCCTCTGAAACTCTACCTTCCTTAGGCTATTCCACCAGCGTTTTTTAAAAGTATTTAATGGAATTTTCTGAACCGACTGATTATATCAACACACAACTAACTTATAAACTAGCCTAAATTAAATCTATAATATACACAACACCCAGCCCCCGAGCCATTAAATCATCACTGTGAAAGGAGAAACCAAAACTTCACCAATAATTGACTTTTCGGTCATGCAAACACATTCCAGATTAATATAAGGTGTTGGACATTAGAGTAATCAATGTACCAGTATGTTTTTATTCTGAACTGATATATGGTGAAAATAAATAAAAAGCTAAGTCTATTTGGGAACAGTTTGTGAGGAAATGTTTTGTCAAGCTGGTTAATTAAATTAATTATTGCTGTAGCTAGCCATAATTTTAGTGATGGTGTTGTAAACTATGTAATGTACAGCATTGATACGCATCTAGTAATAAATTTTCAGTTTTTTTTGGGAATATTTTTCTAAATACAAGTAGAAGACTGTAATCTAGTCCAATCCAATTCATATCATTTTGTTATGTGCTCTGTCATAGTTCTTTAATAGTTCTTGCACCTAGAATTTAATTTAAAAAAAAACAGCAAACCTATTAAGAATTTTTATTTATAGTCTTTCATGTAAAATATATAGAAATTATATATATTTTGTGGTTAGAAAATCTGGTTCTTTATTCCTGGATGCATTATTTAGCATATTGAGAGTTAATCTGGGAAAGTAGGCATATTCAACATGGCTTTAAATGTTCTCCGGAAGATCGAGGTAGCATAGTTATTAAAATTAAAAATAGTGAAAGTATATGGCATTCAACGACTGTTATAGGGTCATACGAGTGCAAGCTGTGTTTGACCTTACACAACAATGAGGGCAGCTACCTCGCACACACGCAGGGTAAGAAGCACCAGGCCAACCTGGCCCGGAGGGCCGCGAAGGAAGCTAAGGAATCCCCACAACAGCCAGCCCCTGAAAAACCAAGAGTCGAACCCAAGAAGTTTGTCAAGATTGGTCGGCCCGGGTACCGGGTTACCAAGCAAAGGGAACCGGATAGCTCCCAGCAGAGTCTTCTGTTCCAGATCGACTATCCTGAGATAGCGGATAGCATCCTACCACGTCACCGCTTCATGTCTGCGTATGAGCAGAAGGTGGAACCCCCTGACAGGAAATGGCAGTATCTTCTTTTCGCCGCCGAGCCTTATGAGACTATTGCTTTCAAGGTAACTGGGAAAAATATTCTTCAAGCATTTTTAATTCAACCATGATATTTACATTTAGAACCGTCTTTAGTCTAGTAGAAATAAAAAGAAGAAAAACAAATTGTAGACTCAAACATTATTAATTATTACAAGGCTGTGTCATTCTTTTTGAAAACTTCGACTTCACTTTATATATTTGTTAGATTTTACTTATATTAAAAAGTAAAATTACAGATTTGACACTTATGAAGTTTCGTCATAATTTTTTTTTAAGTTTAGATATATATTTATGGCATTTTATGCTGTCCTTTAGGAAAACTCTTTTAACCTTAAGCTAAATTTTATTATGTTTGGAAAAAGGTAGGCTAATAAAAAGAAATAGAAGTCAGAAGTACTCAGAATAAAGCATGTGCTTACACAAACACCTCACTCTGTACTAACGTAGTTACATAGTAATTCTTTCAATACTCTTTGTTCAATGTGGTGAGGTATTTAGTTTGTGGATACAGTAGTATAAACAGTAGGGGTGTGTGAAGCTTTGGGGAATGTTTTGTTAAATATGACACATTTCAACATATAATAATTTTTAGAAAGACTTCTAAACACTATTTTAACACCAAATCATTATTAAATCTCATCTATAACATAAGAAAATACAAATTTTAAGGATGTGTGAAAACCACTTTTTCAATTCAAGATGCTCCTTCCTTCTCTTTTTTGGTCCCCCTTACAGCCTTTTTTTCCTACATACTTCATCTCCATCATTCTCTTTGGTATTGTTCATAAGTGTTTAGTTAAGATAATTTTTCTGGATGAGGAGAGAATGTAGCGTTATCTCGTGTTGCAGGTGCCCAGCCGGGAGGTGGAGAAGACGGAGGGGAAGTTCTGGACTCACTGGAACAAAGACACCAAACAGTTCTTTCTGCAGTTTGCCTTCAAACACGACTCCAAGCAGCAAATGCATCAGCAGCCCCCCTCGAGTCTTAGCAAACCCCCTCCTCCTCCTACCCCACCCATGCGTCCCCCTGGCCCTCCACCTAACCTTCCTCCTCCGCCAATGCCTCCCCCTCCTATGATGCATCCCATGCCCCCGCCTCGGCCCCTCATGCCTCCTGGCATGCCCCCGGGGATGCCTCCGCCTCCCCCTATGTTCAACCCTGTACCACCCCCACCACCCAAGATGGGCAACATGCCCATGCCACCTCCGCCACCCAAACTTGGGGGTAACTGAACATTGCCAAACTTTTTGAATTGTGTGTGAACATGAATTCTAGGTCCGCTAGAACAGTGTTTCACAAAATATGGTTCATGTACCCAGGGCTGTGGAGCCCACGCCAAGCCTTTGACTCCTCTGTGTTTCTACTGTTGGACTCTTGACTCCTTCAGAAATGGCTAACATTTATTAATTAATAAAACAAACTTACTGCAGTAAAATACTCAATTACAGCTGACTTCATGAGAAGCTTCTTTGGCATTATGAATATATATTTAAATAAAATTGTTAATCCAGATTACAAATATTTCTCCTAAAAGTATAAAACTAAAATGTTACAGTTACCATGTATTGTTATAATATTATAAATTTAATTTTGAAGCTGGAGTCGCAGTCAATACATTTTTACTGACTCCAACTCTTTGACTCTACCCAAAATTTCTTTCGACTCAACAGCTCTGCATGTAACCCCATTTACTAAATATGATCATGTGTTAGGGATGGTGTAGGTTGAATTTAGAGGAAGTGTACCCACATTTGCACAGAAAATCATTTAGGAAAACTACCCTCACTACACTTGACTGGGTTTTGAACCCTGATCTTCCCGTTAACAGCAGTCCAGTCTATTATGAGAGTGACACCTTAGACTATTCAACTATCGAAGCGTGTCTAAAGCATTGTTAAAATTTATAACAGCCATTTTTACATTGAAAATAGCAGATATTAGTAAGTGAATTTAACATACGAACCAATGCAAGTCTAAGGGCTGTATGTAAGAACTTGACTAAGTGGATGCTTAGTGGCTTTGCTTGCGTCATCATAGGTTAAAAGGTGGACCGATAGTTTGCTCGGTACTACACTATTGGTCCATTAAGCATTCACTATATGTTCTTGCATACCGCCCTAGGACTCGGCGACCTGATCCTAATTTGTTTCTTAATACAGCCCAGAGGATTGGGTTCATGTGGGTGTGGATACCGAGTAGGACCGCGTTTCTCTCTGAGAACATACCTGCACCCTTGCTCAGGACAATTTTTTTTATGACATTTCAATCACAAATAAAGTATGTTTGCATATTTTCTCTATTTTGAACATCTGTCGATAAATAATAAAACATTTTATATGTCAAAATATCACTGTTACACTACAAAAAATTACACTATTTGAAAATATAATAAATTACACGAGTTGAAAAAGTAATATTTTCATTGGGGCTACCAATGGGTTTTCAACAGCATGAGAATGTCTGGCCAGACGGTAGTGGGCCATACTAAAAAAAACTCAATTTTTGGCAACACAATACATAAAAATAATATTTTGAAGCTATTTTTCCATGACTGTGAGCTTTGTTACGAGTTGATTAGAGCCAAAATGTTAGTTTGGTCTGTGAAACAAGTTGGATAGTTCAGCTGTGGCTCAACTTGAAGAGCTGAAAGGGGTACACGACAGGGCTAAGTTTGGGAAACTTTTGACTTGGAAAATACAACTTCTCTTATCAAACAGTATGATGGTGCAAATTAATCGCTTTTTTTATGTTTTCCTTTGCAAACGATAAAAACATATATTATTAAATATAAAATACTGAATCCTGTTTTTTTAAAATTCATGTCCTTAAAAAATTTGTTTAGTTATTTCATTAAGTACTGGCATGCAAAGTTGTTTTTAGGTTGAATTGTTCCATTATTTAGGTAGGCTATGTTTGTTTGGAAATAAAAACAAATAAAAATGACTATAATAATAAATAAAAAACTTTTTATTTATTAACTAAGGAAAAATACAATATGTTGACACATCATAAATTTGCTGAACTCAAAAAAAAAAGTAACAAGTCCAATTTTCATAGGGAGCCTATTATTTGTAAATTGGAAACTCATGTTGCCACAATGGCAGGAAAAAAATATTACAAGTATTGTATTTACATTCTTGGTCAATTTTACTAATAATATAAAGATAAAATATACAATGTTGGTGGTCGAAAGTGGGCTTTCTATAAAAATCGGGGTTTACAAATATGAATGTAATTTGATAGCATAAAAAGGCACTCAAATTTAGCTTGTTAAAATTGTCCCTAGTTTAGCCAACCTCTCCTGTTAAAATCTTCTACAATTTCGGTTATTCTTTTGTCATAGATTTTAGAACTCTGTAGAATGAAGGAATCATTTGTAAATGTAGAAAGCTCTTTTACTTCTTCTTGAGGAGTGCACACTATTTGCGTCATGATGAGAATGTGACCGAGTTCGGTTGGAGCAAATAAATCAACTTCAGCCATGAATTTGTCATGAGAGAAAGGTTCGACATCGCAACCCAGCTCCTGTAAACAATCGACAAAGTTTTGGTGGTAATGTCTTAAAAGATTGTCAAAGTGCTTAGACCTTACCTCCTCTTCTGTGCTTGAATATAAGAAAAATATCAGGTCCTTGACTGGTGATGTGTAGGCGAGAACTTGGAAATCTACAATCTTAAGTTTTGTCGGAACTTTAAGAACTTCTTTTGTATCTATTTTGTTTTGGGAGTCATATGTAAACATCATATTATTGGTCCAGAAGTCGCAGTGGGCTATGGTGGCAAACGGTTCTTTCACGGGCGGCATCACTGCGTTGGCATTATTTTCGATGGCTTGAATCAACGTTTGTTGGATTTTGTCTAGAAACTGGGTACACGCGGGGATATCTTTTAGAGCAGCCATTGTGGTTTCAATCCACTTATCTCGATCTTCTTTCTTGATGGGACCCAGCCTGAACTTGGCGCAAGCTCTGAGAACTGTTTCTTTAAATACCCGAGGTTTTTTTATCTTAATAGCCAGTGCTGTGGCATGAAACCTAGCAAGTTGAGAAAGCACAAACCGGGTGTGCATAATGTCAAAACCGGTGATTCGATCACCCATTTGATAGCCTAACGGTTTCAGATTTTCCAGCAACAGGACGGCACCGTCGTCTGCCAACTGGCCGAAATCTTTGTCCCACGTCGCTCGACCTCCGTAGCATACCGGGAAAATGTCGAGCATTTTATTTCTGGGCACTTTAGCTTCTATCTGTATTTTCTCATATTCTGGACTGACAAGTAAATAAAGGTCAAGCTCCTTACGTACAGTGACTTGACAATCGAAGAGCTCTCTTAGATAAATGGAAATAGGGACCAACTTTGCTACCAGAGAGAGTGGAATGTTACCAGGCTGTGTAACTACATCAACTGCTAGAATGTTGCTTCCGTAGTTCTCCCCGGGTTTTGTCAGCGGTTTTGTGGTGAACTTCTCCACGCTCACGTTATTTCCTAGTTTGGGTCTAAGAAGATGTTGAAGGTCATTCTTGGTCAACACTTTCACTGATTCATCTGACATTGTACCTGTAACAAATTGGAACACAGTTGTAATAAATATTCAGCATTTTTCTTTTAACATTGCGTCTGACTACCTGTACAGGTTATACACAAATATGATAATTACTCCAATGGGGTAGGGATGATAAAGGAAGCATTTTTTAGGTAATACACCTATATTTGCGCGGAAGGAGAGTGGGAAACTATTTAGGAAAAAAACACCCTTAGTAGACCCGACCAAGATTCGAACCCAGATCTCCCTGTCAGCAGCAGGCCAGTCTAACACGAGAATGACGCCTTAAACCACTCGACCACTGAAACGGGTTTCAGCCTTTATTTTAAATGACTTAATTAGGTCTGTGGCCAACAATTACTACAGTGCTTGACTCCATCCTGTGCATTCGGAACTCGCCATTGTCATCCCCTAAACACATTTACAAACAGCTTGATTTGAGCTTGAAAAGGCTGAAGAATGTACAATTGAACAGGCACACATGCACTTGCATGAAGAAAGAATGTGGGAAAACAGAATAAGTGCATCTGAATGGGATTGAACCAATGCTACGCTATCAGAGTCAAAGGCACTATCTGAATGATCAACCCCCAACAGTAAACTAAAAATGTTTATCTGGTAAATCTAGTAAACTAGTGTAAGGTATGTTACTTGCTCTATGGCACTAGGAACTCGTAAGTTTATTGCTGCACTTACAAAAATACACCACCTATCCTTATCTTGAGCTAGTTCTATCACAGTCTACTTCACTACACCCTATCCCTATCTAGAGCTTGTTCTATCCAGTCTACTTCACTACACCCTATCCTTATCTTGAGCTAGTTCTATCCAGTCTACTTCACTACACCCTATCCATATCTAGAGCTTGTTCTATCCAGTCTACCTCACTACACCCTATGCCTATCTAGAGCTAGTTCTATCCAGTCTACCTCATTACATCTCTTTAAGCTCCCTTTTAATGTTATCTTCCATCTGCGTCTAGGTCTTCCCAATGTTCTCATCCTGTTGGGTCATTACCCTGAACACTTTCCTAGATTCTCCTATTTGCGTTGTGTGACCTGCTCACCATAATCGAATAGACTTGATTATATTAACAATGTCTTGTGTAGAGTACAGGGTATGTAACTCATCATTATTTAACCTCCACTTACTAGTATTTACATCCTTTTTGTACCAAATATCTTACTAATCACCTTGTTTTCGAACACCCTAAATTTGTTTTTATCATGTAAAGTAAGAGACCACGTTTCACACACATAAAGAGCCGGTAAAACTTATATTTTGGATATTCTGTACAACCAATCTACAAACTATCTTTGCTATTTTATCACAGTTAACATTTATTGGTTTGCAACTGTTTTAGGTTTAAGACAAATATAAATATCCTATGTGCTTTTTTTTATTAATTTAAAAAAAATTAAAGATTTTGTTTCTACATTCAGTGGTTCAATAACAAATTAAATATGATTTGTATAACTTTGTATTAATGAACTAATTTGATCAAACTCTGCCAAAAAATCTCCAACCTTTTAGATAATTTTAAGATGTATTTAAAACTATTTGAATTTAAGTGTATACTTATTATAACCTAATTTTCTTACAAATAATTGTCCAGAAGGCCTTTTTTCCTAACATAATCTTTATATCATATCATATATTAGTAGGACTCTGGTAGGAAAAAAAGCCTTTCAGAAGTCTATTCGGATGAAATCGAGTTAGAGCTAGGCATTCTTCTAAGTTTAAAAAAAATTGCAGTCCAACATCTTAGCTCGGTTGGTAGCCTGCCTGCCTACTTAGCTAATGGTCTCGGTTTCATCCTCGGCGGCGCTGAATAAAGTACCATCGGTGAAATGCGAGTTTTGCTTTTCACAGTCATGAATTAACAGATGGGTGACTGGATCTTGTGTCTGTTCTAAATTTATGTTGGTTTATAAGTCATGTGCTAATATAATCGCTCGGTTCAGAAAGTGCACATTTAAGACCGTGAATAAAATAATAATTAAATAACATTTTAATTTTTCAAATAATATCATAAATAAAATTAAGTTCATGTAGTTTTTTTAAGAAGTAAAGATATCTTCTAAGGACTCAACGCTAAACTACAATCCAAGTAAAATATGTCATAATTCTTATCATTATAATACATGTTATATTTTATTTCATTGTATAAATAGATGTAATGCATTTTGTGTATGTAGGTAGGCCCTAATTAAAGGTAATCTTTTTTATAAACAATCTTAGGACTTGTTACAGTTAAACTATTCTATAAAAAGGTACAAGAAAGGTAAATAGAAACATATAAAAGGGGAACAAAGCACAATATGGCTTTTACACTGAAAATAACAACATGGTTAACACTTTACACTGCTGCCACTGGACAAAGAGGTAGGGAGGGCTGTCTCTTGAAGAAAATTATTTGTTACTTCACAATCCCCTGACCTAAGTTTCATTCTATGGGAACTCATCAGGAATAAGTGTGAAACACGCAAAGAGGAAACCAAAATAATACAAAATGGAAAAAAAAGAAAATTTTTAAAGAATGATAGGACACTTAGATAGAAACATGTAAAAGGAAAAATGCAGGAAATGGATATTGTATGTGAATGTATATGTCCAATGGCACCAATGTAAAAGCCATGTTGTGTTAATTCCCTTTTATATGTTTCTATCCACCATTCCTGTACCTTCTCCCAAATATAATACAATTACCTCATAAAGGGAAAAGAGGTTTTCCTTATAGAGATATATTATAATCTTTATTTTTTTAAACAGAGTTACGATTACTCACAGCTTGCTTGCGTCCCAGTTGCACAGTGAATGAATGACCCAGTTCAAGATGAATTGCAATCATTCTATTGCCTCTTCTCCGTCATGTGTCAAACTGATTTTATAACATTATTGACCTTGAAGATCATTAAGTTGATAATGACCCAATAACTATAGTTTACTGTTGAGAGAGCAAAGGTCACTAATAATCACATAACATATTAAAGAGTTATGATATAATTGTAGGACAATTAAGTTCAAAATAAAATTAAAAACATTGACACATATTTACAAACAGTTGAATATTTCAAGTGATCTTCCTGTTCATTAAACCAACTATCTACCTCCTCAGAAATATTCCATGTGGTATTGAAATATTGAAATTTTTGTAAAATATGTTTTAGTTTATTGAATTGTATTTGTGTTTAATTTTTTCTACAATTATCATATTTATTTAATGACACATAACATGTTTATTACATTTTATTCCATAAATCCATAAAATAATACTAATAACATGACATAATTATCAAAGTTGAATAATTATTTTTTCTTCCATCACAGCGTTGACAACAAGTGATAGGAAATTATATAATATTTTTAATCACTAATTTCTGTTGTCTTGGTTCAATGGAGTGTTTATCCTAAGAGCCAAAAATATAACAATGAATTGGTTGCTCTTTTTTTCTTTTTGAGAGAGTTAAGATCTGGCGATTATATTTGTTTTCATAAACTTTGCTGATAGCGTTGGCTACGTATCATAGTTAAATCTAGGTCAAATATCACAATCAGACAATGAGGATCATAGCTAAAAGTAGGTTATGATATGTATGTGTTTGTTACTAGAGCAATCAGGTAGAGAGGGTAGTCTGTTTCAGATCATAGTAAGGTATATAGAAAGAGAGAAACTGGGGACCTATCATAGGATGTTTACTATCATCATTTAAGTTGAAAATATTCACTTTTTACCAAAAGTAGTTAATTAACATTCTCTCCCCTCTACTGCTGCTTAGTACCCATTTGGGATGAACACATATATTAATTAAATGGAGAACGCACATGCTTGTATAATTAATTGTAGATGTATAGAAGCTTGAGAGATTGATATAATCTTTAGGTTATAAATATAACTGTGTCAAGCTATATTCCTGGACATGCGCCAAGGGTCTTGGGGTTTGAATCTCGGCATAGCCGAAAAATTTTTCGCTGATGAAATGTAGGGTGGGGTTTTTCCCTTTCACTGTGATGAATTAATGGCCGGCTGGATGCTGTGTATGTTCTAGATTTAAGTTAGTTTATAAGTCGTGTACTGATATAATCGATAGGTTCAGAAAGTACACGTTAAATGCTTCATTCACCAATGATACATTTTTCCATCATGCAAGGAATCGAACCCGAGACTCTGAACTCGGTAGACCGACTGAGCTAAGATGTCAGAATTACCCTTTTAGTAAGTTTTGTTGCACATTTAACATACACTACTTAAGTTTTGTTAGAATGAAAACTAGATCGAGGAATTGGGTGTGGTAAAGATTTCTTAAAGAGGCAGCTGTGTAGATCGTGTTCTTTACATTGTAAAACCATATTGTGTTCATTCCTCTTTTCCTCTAACTTCCATTACATTACGAAATGTGCCTCAAAGAAAGAAAAGTTTTCCCTTAATAGAGATTTAATTATACAGCCCCCCTCCCCCACACACAATGCAAATAAAGATGTATTTTCTTTGTCAAAATCTTGTCAAAGCTAGATTTCTTTTTCATATTTAACTTAGTGAAAGTTTGTGACACACAATCGGTAAAATGTAACCCTGTGTGAAATCATACTCAAGTGTTGAAGTAACTGTCAAAGGGGAGAAACATCTTCCCCCTGTTATTGCCGACAAAGGTCAATCAAAAGAGACTGACATTGAAGAGGAGAATGGAGAAATATTAAATAAAAAGTTGTATGAGTATAAAAATACTTTTATTGTATATTTTTCATAACAGTATGGAACTTTTATATCCATAAACAAAGTATTATTTATTCATGAGTAGCTTTTGATTGTTTTTAATGAGAAGCCACATTGCCAACCAAAAACAGCATAAAGTTTAATTATTGATTCCTTAAGTAAAAATAATGTAAATTATGAATTTGGTATAATATAGTCTTCTTCAAAAAAAAATTTGCTTTAGCATTTTTGGCTAATCTAAAAGTAAAACAATGGAAATAAATACAGTGAAATCTCCCTTAACCGACACCTCTGAATAACGGCTTCTTCTTTATAACGGACAGTTTAATTTCCCTGGTAAAACAAATTCTTAGTAACAGACTTTCTCAATAATGGAAACGAGACGCATATCTATGTGTAAAAATCTCTAAACAGCAAACAAAAATTAAAACATCAATTTATAATCAGGATTTGACTTTAAGAACGTTATGAAGAATGAGTAGTCCTGCCTTCTCCCTCTAGTGAAGGTTTCTAAAATAGCCTACGTAGTATTAAAGACATCACTAACGAACCATCAGCCATGTTCCAACAGTTTTATGTGCTCGTACGTACATACACAGTACAGAAGGTCTACTGTTCACATTTCAGTTCATTTGTGTGTTATGTATACTAGGCAATTTCTACAGTAAGCTTAGTATAATATTGATTCATAAGTTATAATTATCCTGCATACAATACTGTACAGTAAAGTAATTAGATTTTTATAGTTAATATTCACAGTATAGGTTCATAGAGATCAAACTATGTTCTAAAGGTATTGATTTATATAAAATCAATATTTTTCCAAATAACTGACACCTCTTAGTAATGGACATTTTTTTTGATCCAGGAAGGTGTCTGCTAGCAAGAGATTTCACTGTATGTATTTAAATAAACAAATATATTTTTAAAGTATAATATGTATGGGCTTTTCCCATTCAACTATAATAACTAAAATGTGTTTGTTTTTTATTTGCAACTCTGCTTGTTGTTATGAACTATAAAGCAAGTACAAAAACTTAATTTCAATGCAAACATATTTCAAATTGATACTTATTTGTTTACAATTTGTCTACAATTAAATGTGGGAAAGCGAGCACAATTAACCTAATTATAGCAGAGTAGAAATTGTTTAGATAAAACACTATTTCGTACAAAAACAAAGTTAAATGATAGTTTTAGTTAACCACAGTATCTTCCTCTTAAGTCTCAACAATCTCCACTCTTAAGGTGGGATTGCCAGTTATGTTCAGTAACTTTGAACGCCCATTTGGACAAAAATAAATAAAATATTGCTTCAGTAGATACATCTAGTTTAATTTTCTTCACATTGTGGTAACAACAGGTTTTTGAATATTTGTCATAAGCATATTAACTTTGATGAGGAAATTTTTAAACAGAGATAAAAAAAGAAGTCCTGGTAAAATGCTGCTATGCCCATAACAAATATTAAAGAACTGATAAGATTACTGTATGTAGAAAACTAAACTAAACTGGAGCAATAATGGATTTATTTTTGCCAAAATAGTTTTTTTTATAAAAACTATAAAAATACGGACCCTAACTTCTACTCCACCTTAAGATTACCAAGATAAATGTGTTGGTTATTCTATCTATCTATATACCATTATCTGGATCAGTATTATATTCTAAACCCCTTCAATACAATTTTAACTATTACTTTTTTTTTATCAAAATATACTTTGAGGGGTTTGGCAAGAAAAATTAAACCTGAGTAATACCAATACACATTGCAAAGATAATTGAACGCTAAGCAAACATTTATTCGCGGGTGTAAGAAAGAAGCACTGGACTCATTTAATGATGATGACATTTGAGAATGTTACAACTTGAAATCTATTTTGAAGTCATTATTGTAGGCAATGTCTTACGAATGTAGAGTGAATGGTTTTTTGTTTTGACCAAGCTAATACTTTCTCCTTGATAAACATTTTTAATATAAATGGTTTGGCATTGAAGATCCCAGGTTAAACCATTTTGGGCAGTAATAAAGGAAAACGATAAAAAAATCATACACTTTAGGGGGCTGCGAGGGTTAGAATTACGAGCTTCGAGCTAGGATTTATAGTTCGGGCTTGACAAACTTAAGTTATTTACCTTGTATTATGAGTGTGATGGTGAATGTTTTATTGTTTGCTCTTTGCTCTAATTGTTTGGATGTGATTTATGAAATGTGCAGCTTGAGGGCAGAGGAAGAACCCAAAAGAGGGCATTGCGCAGATGGTATGTCAAGGTCAGTGACTGAGCGACTGGTTGTTGAAGGGTTGGGGCAGATGGCCTAGATAAAGAAGGTACAGAAAGCTTGGCGTGAGACAATATTAGTTCGAAAGTGTACTAAGTACACTTAGTTTACCCTGAATGGTAGCGTGCATACCTTAATGGATTACACTATGGTACAGCTTATAAGATTGTGTCATAATGGACAGGTCAAGGGTAAGATTGCTACTTTTTAGGGTAAGCGGTGTGTACACCTTGACAATTATTAAAGTTTTAACTTTTCTCTCTGGTAATTCAGCACCGGATAACCAGCTGCGGTCCAGATCTGCTCATCCAGCCCTATTTACCCTTTTTAAATCTGCATTTAACTGATATTAAATTGAATCATACTTAGTTTTTCAATAACTTAAATTAAATGTATATTCAAAAATTAATCACATCATTTATTATTTCTCAATAAGGAAAACCTCTTTTCTCTTTATGAGGCAATTGTTATTATTTCTCATTTTTAAAATATATATACAAAAAAAAAATCAGATTAAAAAATATATATAATCTTTTAATTGCTAATGTAATTTCTAATAAATTTAATTTGGTTTTCCTTAAATCACTTTCATTCTCTGACTCTTTCTGTGAAGCTTGTTCAAGGTCGAGTTGAATCAAAAATCCCGAGCTCGCAGCCTCCCCATAATTTTACAACTGATGTATTTTAATCTCAATCTGTGACATATTTAAACAATGTGCATAGTAAGTGAATATAGCAGCTTGAGTTATCATACATCAAAAAAATAACTCACAGTAAAGGATAAAATGCAAGGTAAACATTAAACGGTTTAATAATAATAATTCAAAGAAACAATATAAAAATAACATTAATAAAATAGTAATAAAACACAACTAAACCTTATTATTTGGAATCCTGGTAAAACTAACACAGTCCTCTCTAGAAACAAAGATGGTTTCTGTTTCTGCTAACAAAGTGCTAGCACACATTTAGTAAACTAATAAAGTTATTAAACTGTTAGCACCTTCATTATAACAGTTGGTGTGATGTGCTGACATTTAAATCTAATTATCAGGTAACAAAGTATGAAAACTCTTATTACTGGGTTGTCACGCAAGTGGATTGGTTATAAACCACAATATTATATTATAGGGGAGTGCGAAGTCAACTTTTCCAATTTGGAGCAAAGTTTAGATATTAAATATAATTTACAAAATGTTACATTGAAATCATGATTAACTTGTTTTGTCTTAGGATGATAAATTAAGTTAATAATTTTAGATTGTCATGCAAACATTTTTGTGATGTACATAACTGCACAAAATGACAGTTGAATATTTTTATTGGCCGAAGCTTTGTAGCTGTCGAATCAAGGAATTTTATTTTTGAATCAAAGTTGATAAACTTTTAAAGCAGCGTCAAAGTTTTCAAAAGATTCGCACTCCCCCCCCCCCCCNCCCCTCCCCCCCCCCCCTCCCCTTACCCCTCTAAATACAAGATACATATGAATATAATTGCAAGGTAAATGTGATGTTACAAGGTAATAATACTAATACAATAAAGTGAAACAATGTTTCTCAATCTCTAGGAACCAAGCATTTCAATACAATCTTCACAAACATTTTACAAACAATAAATCTACACAAACCTCAATATAAGAGGCAAATAAGTGTTGAGTACATAAGTGTTGGAATCAATTTAACTATTTAAATTATTCAAACATTGCAATAAAAATTATATTTAATTTAATAGGCAAGTTTATTCCAGAATGTTATACCTTTGCACACAGATTAAGAAACTTTGATTGTAATATCCAAAAATAAAGAATTAATGTTACACAGATGTGCTCTAGTTTCCATAACTTCTCTGCAGTTTAACCGCTTGACAAATACTCGTGTTATTACATACCGTCCATTACTTTGGAAATATAATCAATAGTCTAGTGCTACATATGACAAATCCATTTTACATTTTTTTTAATGAAACAAAAGGATGTGTATTTGAATTGTATTAAGGATGAGTGAGAAACTTTTTTTTTCTGTAGTACGAAATTAGATAGAGAATTAAATTTATATTCTGATTTTTTTTGGTATAGATTAGTATTTTTCTAAAGTACATTGTAGTCATTGATTCAATTCATGTTTCTTTTTATCAAACTTCAGAGAAAAAAAAAGCTATTTTATTTACTATATTTTAATAGTTTAGTAATTTCAAGAAGTGAAAAGGGGTTTGGTGAAATATTTGTTTTAAACTATTTATATGTATATCAAACATAATTTTCTATTACTCATTTGCAAAGATAGCCCCTAATAACAAGAGGAACAGAACAGACCCAAATAATTAACATAGTTAATTCTTTAAGTCATATAAAAAAGTTACCAGTAGCTTAATTATGTATGCATTTACCAGAGATTGTTTTTTAAGTTCACACACTCAATAAAAAGACCTACTTTTACGGGTTCTATTATGGCCCTATCGTATGAGCTGTACAGAACCATAGTGGACAAAGCTGAGATAACTCATATAATTTAAATGAGACGATATTATTTTTGTATTAATCGCACTCGGTAAAATCCATAAATGTGAATAAACTTATTCAGTAGAGCACATTATGTGAAATTATTTAAAAACAATTTCAGAAAGATTAATCTAAAAAGAAATCTCACAAGATATTTGAAAATTATTGCTTGTTTTAAAGAGATCGTTATTGAAAGTAGACAAAAAAAAACATCATGCAGTTTTAATCTATCACATTATTGCTCATGAAAGCACCATTCATTTCATCACAATTGACAAAAAGTCAAAATGGAATTTTAGTTTGTTTATTTATGGGACATTAAAAAATGTTTTAAAAGTTCATTTTTAATTTAAAAAACTAATTTTGTTTTTTGATTTTAAAATACGGATCATATCGTGGCCCTCTAAAAACAAAGGGAAAAACTATTCATTATTGGATAGTTTTTGGTTTCGTATGTTTTAAGTAACTAGTGACCTTCAAATGGTTGTGTCTTTAAATTTTTCAAATTTCAGAGATTCAAAATTCGAACAAACCGTAAAAAAATATCTCTAATCCAAATATTAAGATCTTTACCTGAAATCACAATTTTATTAAATCAGAAGAATCAATTATTTAGGCTAAAATTATTTGGGAAAAATTACATTTTAGTTCCTTAATGCTAAGAAATTTAACAAGAAATCACCAATTAAGTACAAAATGGCATAGAAATAATGAATTCACCAAAAAGTGTAATTATTTTTTCTTTATAATGTAATAAATATGACAAATAAATAAATCAATATTCAGTTTTGCAAAGATTGATCAAGAAATATCTTTAGTATGCGATGCTAATTTACCAAACAAAACAGTTTCATTTTCTGTTGCCTTTTTTTAATTCTTAATACAATTTTAACATTTTTTAAGATTCAAGGATTTGAAAACAAATTCTAGATTAGGACTCCAACCATTTAATGAGGAATATCTTAAGCATGTATATTAAATGCCATCTGTACTACTGTGCTTTATTGACTATATAATTTTGATAAAGGGAAATTATCAATGTTCAATTTATTAATCTAACCATATTTAGCTTAAGTGACTATCAAAAACGCCTTTTGCGTGACTTACTGAGTAGTTCTTATCTTAATTTGCAACTCTATAACAAAATTAACTATCCATTTTTTAAAGCATCTTTTAGGTAATTTATAAGGCAGTTTATTGATGAATACATCCTGAGATCACAACTTATTTTTAAACACAATAAGAACATTTATAAAAAACAACAAAAGATTGTAATTTGAAGGAAAAAAACAGTACTATGTGAATATTTAAGGCACTAAAAGGTAGTTATAAATATTTACAAACGCATTTACCAGCTACCAAAGAAGGTTAATTTCTGTAAATATATCTTGGACTTGTGTTACATACATACTCGATTCATAGAACACATCAAATTTAATATAGTTTAAGAGCCCAACTCATGGTCAGTTAACCGAAATATTAGATACATGTCTACGCTCAAACTAGAAATCACAATGAAGTGCAGGTTTTTCCATTCTATACGGGACAACAGTGAAAGTTTATTTTATTTTGAAATAGTTTTTATTATTATTATTATTATTATTATTATTATTATTATTATTATTATTATTATTATTATTATTTAGCACCGCGTCTAACTACCCGTTCGGGTTATACGCTTAATTACTAATTACACTAATGGATGAGGAATTGGGAAGGTTGAATTTAGAGGAAGTGAACCCGCATTTGCGTGGAGAGAGAGAGAGTGGAAAACCATTTAGGAAAAACCACCCCCAGTTCACCCGACCGAGATTTGAACCTCGATCTCCCCGTCCTCGGTGGTCTGGCTCAACACGACTGGCGCGTTAGACAACTACGTAAAATAGTTATATTTTAATTTTGTTGTACTTTTAAAATCTAGTAACATAGTATCACTGCTCTTAATTCTACAATTTCTTAAACGAAACTACATAAATCTGCATTAAGATGCGACACCTGGTTCGGGCTGTATTACTTATCTAAGCTTTGCGTTATCCATGGAGTAAGACAGGCCCTTAATGATAAGAAGGAAAAAAATAATCACAAGGAAAATTGTCTTGATTGTAGGTTATCGAAAAAGTATATCAAGATATAACAAATGTGGAAAGAACTAGCATATACAAAACAATTTTTTTAAAGTGACCAGATTAAAACACGGTAACTGGTAAAATGCTTTTAATAAAATTATCAGAAAGAGATCAACTTGCCATATTTACTCGATTATTACCGTGGTGCGCTCCTGAACTGCATAATACCAACAAATTACTTATACATAATAATAATAATAATAACAACAACAACAACAACAACAACAATAATATGAATAAATTATTTTTAGAAATGAATGTTTTGTAATGGCCGACTATTTCTGTAAAAGGTATATACCATTGAGCCTTAATTTAATTAACTCGGCCATAAGAAAATTTAAGTTTTATCAAATGGTCATTTAAAACAACTAGGTTGTGCAATGTTTGTACAAAACCTTGATCAAAGTTTAGAGCGTTGAGGTTCACGTTCAAGTACCAGGTGAATCAGATTTGAGGGGCAAGACTTTAGTTGAGATTCAGACTTGGGATAGATTTTTTACTTTTCATATGTTGGTAGAGCAAGCAAGTTCTTTTGAAAAATCAAGAGTTCATTATAAGTGTGATTGTAGGGGCTAGAAAATGAGCCTTCTGTTTAAGCTCCCATAAATCATGGTTTATAGTATTAATAGCGAACACTATAATTTAATCAATTATTCATACTATTATTTAGGGAAGAAGGGGGGTAAAAAAAAGAATAAATACAATATAACTTTAAGAAAGAAAAAAAGGAAGATGGTTTTCACATTTACTTTTGTTGCCACCGGACAGAGATATGATGGTCGTTGATTAATGACCAAGCTCTCAACCTAGAACAACCCCTAAGTCAAGAGATTGGAAATTAAAGAATGATTTTTATAAAAGAGGCAATCTAGGGGTCTGCGAAGTTTCAATAATATTGATATTGATTCAAATTCTATTTTAATTGATTCAATTACTTGAATCTTACCAAATTAGAAGAAAATCGAAAAGATTTTAGGCTGTAGCAAATTCCACAATTTGCCTAAAATATGTTAGTGATTTTTTATAAAGATTCTTATGAGTTTGTAAATAGTTATAATTTATTACCAAACCGACAGAAAAATAAGCCGCACTTTTTTAATCCCACCCTTGGCCAATATGTAACAAATGTGTTAACTTTGAGGACTGACAATATATATTGAAAGAATTAATGATTACCACAACAGATGGCCCCTCTTTAGCTCTAAACTTTGACAGGATAAACTATTGTTTCATGAACATGTTGAACATACATGATAACTTATAAGAGCCAAGACTAATCTAAGGTTTTATTTTATAATAAACTAATTTTTATTTAAGACCACTAACATATTCAATTAATTTATTAATTGAAATTCGTGAATAATATTTGCGTCGATTCAAACTAAAAAAAACCCGCTTCGCAGATGTAAAGGCAATCTCATTACCACTGTTTTCTTCAATGGCAGCCAAATAAATATTATGTATTCCCCCCCCACCCCGTAAAAACCATATTGGGATTGCCATTCTATTTTTACATATTTTTATTAAAAATAAAATCATTTACTTCAAAAGTGAGCTATTATTTAAAAAATGTTATTCCAATGACCCAGATGGTTAACTCGCGCTACTTTTGCGGTACGACGATATTTTCGTCAACCATTTTCTTTGTGGGCGGAGAAAGTCTCCTCTCATGCATTGAAAAGAATTGAAAGAAACAAGTGTAGCAAATAGGTGAGTAAATACGGCAATTTGTTATAATTTGAGGTTATTACTTATTAAACTTCGACATGAGAAACAGTAATATAAAATGGTTTTATGTTTTTGCCATAATTTATCAATGCACACTTAGTATTAGAAGAGAAGGCAAAATACAGAACCAATTGCTTTGAAGTTTTTAATTAGCGTTTTATCAAGCAGACAATTTTGCCCAGTATTGCGCTGAGAATAAAATAAGTGCATAGGCCTTAAGGTTTAGTAAACTTGTATAATTCATTTATCCTAAAGGTAGTAGGCTTACCTTGACAGATTACACAATGACACTATGTTATAAGCAGCACCATAGTGGAGGAAGGCAAGGTATGTCGTTCGGATTAAACAGAGTGAGTTGAGTTTCATTAAATTATTTCTATTAAACATTCCTAGTAAAGCATCACTTTTTGAGTAAGTACATAACAGGTAGCAAGATTGTCTATGCCCTTAAATATCATTAAAACTACAATAGTTTAGAGATGTTATGATTTTTTTCCTGATAATACTAATACTATAAGGACAGCATGAAAGAATACCGACAGTGAGATTATATTTATCAACATACAAAACTAACACTAATCCCACATAAGCCTGTGCAAAGCTTCAAAATTTCAAATCCATTTTAAAAGTTAACCAAGATCCAGATCCGATAGAATGAAACTCAAAATTCAAACCTCAGAAGGCCTTTTTTTTTTAAATAATTCAAATTTGTATAGAAACTAACCTGAATCCTTTTTTAAAATATAATAAACAAATTCATAACAACATTTTATGTAAGTCACATAGACAGTATTCATATTTTATTTTAATGAATCAGGGTTCTAATACTTGCCATTTTAATGATATTAATTTTTTATTGGACTTAATTTCTTTTTTTATTGTTTAGATTAGGAGGGATGGCCAGTACACATACCTTAGTGGTAATGGAGTAGGAAATGTTTGGGTAGAAGACTAGAAAACACTAAAAAACATACAAAAACATTTTTAACGATAAGCTTATACTGTTATCAATGTGTTTGTGTGTTTTTTAGTGTTTTGTTTTAACAATTTCTACTCCTGTATCACTAAAGTATGTGTGCTGGCTATTCCTTCCTAATTCGAAACATTTTCACTAAGAGATATTTGATAAACAAAGATTCAAATTCAATTTGAAAATAAAAATTTTGGATTCCCACAGGCTTAGTCCCACAGTATTCCTTCAACATCTACGATCAACTTTCAAGTAAACCTTAAATTAGGCCCTAGAGTTATAAAACTAGATTGATACACAGTTAACAAAAAGTTTTAACAACGTTGCACAGCAACATTCTTAGGTATGCTTCACGAGTGAAGTGGAGATTTATTTTCATAGGTCCCAGCCTATTATACGAGACCTGCATCCTTTGCCATGCCGTAGAAGACCGAGTTTCTGTCCTGCAGGAGGGCCTCTGGCGTGTCAAACTCAATCACTTCCCCCTTGTCCAATACAATTACCCTGGGGAAGGGGCAAAGAAACATATGAGGTATAAGAACGACTTACACAAAGAGGTAGAGCGAGCAGTGAAATTGAAGTATTTTAAGAAATCATCTATCAGCTGATTAACCGGGAAATTAGATACAGGTGTCCCCCACTTTTTGACCCTTTTCAATTACTACCAGAACCCATTCATTCGACGCATGGTCTGCTCTTTCGATCTATTTCGTCGTGTTTACATGACCTTCCATGCGATTTTTCTTTCAATCGACTTGGCACCATGTTTTAATTAATTTTTTTTTATGTTTGTATGTGCGTTATTTATGTTTTTTCGGCGGCCAAAATACATTTACAAGCTAAAAAAAGACCAAGGTTTGCATTTAAAGGATTTCTGGTTTACGACGATGCTCTGGTCCTTATCCTGTCAATTAAGTGGGGGACGCCTGTACAAGATTATCTCCAACCAGAAAACTTTTTTTTTTTTTAGCACCGCGTCTTACTACCCGTTCGGGTTATACGCTTAAGTACTAATTACACTAATGGATTAGGAATTGGAAAGGTTGAATTAAGAGGAAATGAACCCGCATTTGCGTGGAGGGAGAGTGGAAAACCATTTAGGAAAAACCATCCCCAGTTCACCCGACCGAGATTCGAACCTCGATCTCCCTGTCCTCGGTGGTCTGGCTCAACACGACTGACGCGTTAGCCAACTACGCCACCGAGGCGGGTAACTTATTTTTAATCAAACAAAAGGAAATATTGAAATTATTTTTAAAAAAATTGCAGCTTTAAATTAGGGTTAGGAAGCTTGGATAGTTAAGGATATACGAGAAAATATCAGATTTGAGATTCCTTTTTTTTAAATTTGGTATTGGAATTTACTTTGGATCTAATACTGCTTATTGATAACTCAGCCCCAACATAATTATCAGACAAACTTAACAACCATGCCCCAGATCATTAGTTTAACACTCAGTTAAATTTATGGATGTTTTAATGAATGCAATGTAACAACAAAAATTGTAAACATTTAATTTCTACTTATATTCTCTCGCATCCATAATATTTTCCAAGATTTTGATTCATGTAAAGAGGATTTGATCCAACTCTACTTAAAATTGAATCAAATGAATTAAAATCTTGTCAGACACTCTTAACTTAATAGGTAGTGTCTGTCTACTGAGCTAAGGGTCTTAGGTTTGATTCCTGGCATGGATTAAAAAATGTATCATTGGTAAAATCGAATTTTTCCCTTTTCATAGCTATGAACTAACATCCGGGGACTGGATGTTGTGTCTGTTCTAGATTTTAGTTAGTTTATAAGTTGTGTGCTAATATAATCAGTCTGTTCAGAAAGTGCACGTTAAATGAATCAACTAAAAGAAAAATTAAATTAAAATCTTTCAAGTTCACACACATTGCAGCCATTAATACTATGCTCACCTATCAGAGTCCAATATTGTGTTGAGTCGATGTGCGATGGTCATTACCGTGCAGTCCTTGAATTCTTCTCGTATAGTTCTCTAGAAATGAAAACAAAATATTTATTCGTCAACATGTCTAAATACTGTGTGTGTCCACTCAGACTATATTTTTAAATTCCCTGACTTTTACAGGTTTTACAGTGCCAATTTCCAAATTTCCCAGTCAATAAATCTTACAAACGTTATTTTATTAAAATTGCAACTTGATGTAATAATATTTTTAGACATATAGGGCTTAGCTATCTGAAATTGTGTCACTCTATGAAGGGTATCAGTCTAAAGCGATGGGTTATTGGATAGTTAGATCCAAGTTAGATTTCAGTGAGATCATGTTGAGACATTAAAATATCGCCTTTCATAAATACTGTATAAAATTGTTGCGAAACACCTCATTGTTTATTTAATTTCTATCTTTCAAAAATATTTCTATCTTTCAAAAATATCTCTATAAGGAAAACCTATTTTCGGTTTATGAGGTAATTGTATTATATTTGAAAGAAGGTACAGGAAAGTTGGTTACTGGTTAGAAACATAAAATGGACGAATATAATATGGCTTTTAAAATGAAAAAAAGAACACAGTTCACACTTTACATTGCTGCCATTGGACAAAGAGGTAATGGATGTTTCTCGAAGAAAATCGATCGTTACCGCCCAGTCCCCCGACCAATTTTCTTCAAGAGGCAGCCATTACCTCTTTGTCCAATGGCAGCAATGTAAAGTGTGAACTGTGTTCTTCATTTTAAAAGCCATATTATGTTAGTCCCTTTTATATGTTTCCTATCACCTTTGCTACATACCTTCTCTTTCAAAAATGTAATTGAATTTCATTCATGCATGCCTCAATTTTGGCTAAGGATGTGGTGGAGGGGTGGAAAGACACTAAAATCATATGTTTACTTTGAGAATTAAAATTAGTATGCTCAACTTTGTTAAAATAGATTTGAGGTATGTATTAACTAGAAGAAAGATTTTATTTTTATTATTGTAAATAAAAGTTTATTTTTTTAGTGAATCTTGGAAAATTCCAGAGGTTTGATCAAATTCCCTGACATTTCCCTGTTTTACAGGTCACTGGACAACCTGAAATAGTAAACAAAGCCGTTTACAAAGATTGAATCGATGTGGCACCAAAGCACTCACCTGTATAAGATCATCCGTTTCAAGGTCAACTGCAGCTGTGGCCTCATCAAGGATCAGGACTTTGGTTTTCCTCAACAATGCCCTCACGAGGCATACCAACTGTCTCTGACCCACACTGAAACACAATAAACAAGGTTAAAGCAAATAGTCTCTTAAAAATCTATGAGAAGAGTTAACTTAAAAAATGGCCAATCCCGCTTCGGTGGTTGAATGGTTTAAGGCGTCTCTCTCACAAGAGATTTGACTGAAGGGGAGAAATAGGTTTAAATGCTGGTCGGATGTAATGAGAGTGGGTTTTCATTTTACCTTCACACGGATTACTAGGGGTCTGCAAAATTTCAATAATATCGATATTGATTCAAATCCTATATTATTGAATTAAACTTATAACTTGCACATGAGAAAAACTACTAGTTTTAAGAAAATAATCTAACTTTTACATGTAAATACATATAAAATATCTCACTGACCTAAGATTCTCGCCTCCTTCAGAGATCTCGTGATTAAGTCCAGCGGGCAGCCCTTTGACGAACATGTAAAGGTGTGCGTGTTCAAGGGCCCTCCACAACTGTTCGTCTGGCAAGCTGTCGAAGGGGTCCAGGTTCTGTCGCAGCGAACCAGAGAACAGGACGGGGTCCTGTGGTATAATGGTAAGACGGGATCGCAAGGTGTGAAGTCCCAGGGTGGAGATGTCAATGCCGTCCACAAGGATACTACCCTCCGCTGCTTCGATGATGCGGAACAGGCCCAGGGTCAAAGAGGACTTGCCCGCACCCGTGCGACCCACAATGCCAACCTTGTGAAAAAATTTTTTGTTTGTACTTTGGTATGAATATGTGTATATATATACACACACACACATATATACATATATATGCTCCATCTGAGAGGAAACACAGGTTCTAGGGAAGCCAGGAAGTATGGTAGTTTATACATATATAAAGTACCATACTCCACCTGGAGGTATAGTAACTCTGAATGTAAGGCACCTCAAATTTTACAATGACTTCTTAATTTAACAAATGTTACTTTAGAAGTGTGCGACTCTGAGTCCCTCATAGAAATTAAGGGAATGATCTGGGGGCTGGTTGATAATGAATATGTTGGGGCTGAACTAACTATAAGCAATATTAGAGCTCTTAAGCAAATTTACTATTTAAAACCCGCCTCGGTGGCGTAGTTGGCTAACGCGCCAGTCGTGTTGAGCCAGACCACAGAGGACGGGGAGATTGAGGTTCGAATCTCGGTCGGGTGAACTGGGGGGGGTTTTTCCTAAATAGTTTTTCACTCTCCCTCCACGCAAATGCGGGTTCACTTCCTCTAAATTCAACCTACCCAATTCCTAATTCATTACTGTAATTAGTACTCAAGCGTATAACCCGAACGGGTAGTAAGACGCGGTGCTAATTAATAAATACTATTTAAATTTAAAAATTAGCAGGTGTGCTAAGTCCATTTTTTTTCATTCAAAGCCGAATCAAAGTTTGAATATTTAAAAATAAAAGTTTAATGTTTGAAACAAATAATATAGTTTCCAGAACTATGTAAATTTAGTTATTAAATACAATTTACAAAATGCTATATTTCAAAAATAATTATAATATTTAATCTTAAAATGATAAATTAAGTTATCACAAAATGTTATTTAATTATTTCAGGGTGTCTACTGAGTTGGAGAAATAAAAATTGGTGACTTTTTGGTTATCTTTTTTGACCACAAAATTCCTTTGGTAAACGGTTGAACAATATATAGGCATATTACACTCTCAGGCAACATTAAACTTTAACTAGCTGGCAAATGTTAACCTTGTCCTTGGTATTGCAGTAAAAACAACAAGTCAACTTGTGGCTAGCATGTGGCATCATGGGTAGTGGGTGGCTCGACATTCAATGCGTTCGTGTTGTTGCTATGTGCAGCAAATTCAAACAAAAATATTTTCGTGACTTTATGAGCAAAATATTGAAAATTCTTGACTTTTCAGGGACTTTCGTGACTTTTTTTAAGCTTTTCCATGACTTTCGTGACCCAGTAGACACTTTTAAGATTTTTTTAAAATGCAAACACTAATTTGTGATAGAACTGACAGCAAAAAACAAACATTAATGTGTTTTAGCTTAAATATTATTTTTCGGCGAAGATTCGTAATTGTCGAAACTTGAATTTTACTTTCAAATCTTTGCACAACCCCATTAAAAATCAATTTTGTTCAATCACAAAATCGATATTCTCTCAAATACTAAAATCTTGAATATTATTAAGGATCCTAGGGTTCAAGGATCACATCTTTAAATATGTGTATATAGTCACCTTTGAGAAAAATGAATTATTCTCATAAAATAAAGGGAAACATTTTAATTAAAAAAAAAAGAAAATAATAGTACATTTTAGGCAATATAGTTTTTATAGAGACCGTCTTAGTAATATCCTCCAAGAGTGAGACTTCTCACCTTTTCACCGCCCTTGATGGTGAAGGAGATGCCCTTGAGAATAAGGTCCAGCCCTTCCCTGTAGCGCACCTTGTAATCCCGGAACTCCACGGTGCCTTCCGAGGGCCAATTGCTGGGGACATTGCTGTTAGGAAGCTCCCATGGCGCTTCCTGTCAATGAAAATATAAAACCATTTTTATGATTAAATTTATTTTTATCTGTGAATTTAAAAGAGAAATTCAATTTCTATGACAGAATTTCAAAGATGAACATGTTTTGTATAATATATCCAGCAGTGGGTTTAGTCTCCATGTTTAGTAGTAGCACTAACTGACCACAAAGGAGACCAAGAAAGAGATGAGAGGAGCAGATAAAAGAAACTGTGTGAATGAGAGGAGAAGAATGAAAAAAATTAAAGGAGGAAGAATTGAGAAAAATGGAAGCTAGACCATATGATAAGGGTTTTTTTAGCACCGCATCCTATTACCCGTTTGGGTTATATGCCTTTTGTACTAATTACTACTCTAATATGATAGTGATGAGGAAGGTTGAATTTAGAGGAAATATAACCAAATTTGCTCATAGGGAGTGGAAAATCACCCTGAGAACAGTCGACCAGGATCGGACCTCGGCATTCTAGTATACGCCATTCACGACCTAAGTTTACTTGGATGACAGCTCAAAAAGTAACTAAAAAATAGTCCCTAAAATATCACTACGCCAACAGCTGATATCTGCCACTGTCACTTGGGACAGCTGTTATGAAAACATATGGTTATGTAGAGTAATGTGATAGTTAACCACAGTAATTTAGGCCAATATTATGCCTCAAAGAATTTTGAAATTGAAATTTTTGAATGACTTGGTGATCTGTAACTTCTCTTCTTTTTTTCTCCTGGGAACTCATTATCAAAAAAACACACACAAATCTATCCACAAATAAAAAGAACCCCTTATAAAATTTCGTGAGATTAAAGTTAGATTAAACTTATATTTAAGTTTGATAAAAGATAAAAGTTTAAAGTTAGATTAAAGTTAGATTAAAGTTAGATTAAAGTAAGATTAAAATTAACCAAATTAGGCCTAATATGTATTCGAACTAAAGAGAAAATATCTGTATACACAAAGTTATTCTTAAAATAATTAGTAATATGATCTAGGATTAAGTTTTTTTACGTTAATACAGAAGCCCAATAATTAAAATAAAAGGTAATTTAACTTAGTTATAAATTATTATAAGTTAGAGTAAGGCGTGGACCTAACAAACTAGAGACTTAATTTAAAGTTAAAAATATAATAAACGCGCACAGTAATAAATTCTATGAAATATATTTAAATTAAACAAAGTCTTAATATTTATTTGAGGTCGTCCACAAAGCTTATTTATCCTTCTATTCAAGTTAAAATAATTATTATTCCGAGCACTTTCACAAAAGGTCTAACAAATATGGCTTTAAAATGGCGACCAACGAATATTAGCCATGTGGTTGATGATGACGCGGACAAGTTGTTTAAAATGGTGTATCCTCGCAGCAGACGATTATATTTTATTCAGTTAAATATTTCTAAAAACAATAAACTAATAATAAAATAGTTAATCATATATAAAATAAATTACAAATATTTTATCTTTACCAAGTAAATACGATGCCTTTATTAAAAGGTATTAATGCATGCACTATATTACACATCATAGATAACATTCCAAAACAAAGAATAGGTACTTTTAATATATGTTTAAAATATTGTTTCGGATTGGGTAAAAAGAAATTGTTAAAAGTAATGAAATAATGTGAGAAAACTTAAGTTTAAGTTATTTTAAATGTAAAATATAACATGTAATTAAAAAACTTAACATTCATAACAAAACAGTGTTCTTTTACAAGTGTTGGTAACCTAAAACCTAAACATATGATTTTTGAACTGTCATCCAGGTAAAGACCTATCGTGAATGAATTATATATTAAAAGAGTGAAAGCTTAGACCATGCGACCATCGAAGCGGGTGGAGATGATGATTAATTGAACCATAAAGAGTGTAGCACATGTCACGTATGTTACCTGTTTAACCTCTCCATACTCTTTGATCCTCTCCACAGCAACAATGTTAGTTTCAACATCTGATGTCATCCGCACCAGCCAGTTGAGTGTCCCAGCAATCTACAACATCATTACATATGCTACAGACACAAGTGAAAACAAACAGAGGTGTATTAGTATTAAAAAACTTGCGTTTGAGTCACGTTAGAACTCAAATTTTCTAAAATTCAAAATTTTAATTTTTTATTTAGCAAACGCGTCTTACCACCTGTTCAGGTTATACGCTTAAGTACTAATTATGCTAATGGGTTAGGGATTGGGAAGGTTGAGTTTAGAGGAAGTGAACCCACATTTGCGTGGAGTGAGAGTGGAAAACCATTTATGAAAAATCCACCCTCTAATTCACCCGGCCGAGATTCGAACCTCGATCTCCCTGTCCTCGGCATTCTGGCTCGACACAAAACTAGCTTCTCTCTTGATAAATTCCGATAAAACGAAACTTAGGTAGATGGATTGAGTGGTAACAATCAATTTCCTTCAAGAGGCAACCATTAGCTCTTTGTCCAGTGGCAGCAGTGTAAACTGTGAACTGTGTTTTTCTTAACATTGTAAAACCCATATTGTGTTAGTTCCCTTTTGTCTATTTTCATCCCTCTTTCCTGTATCTTCTTCCATATAAAACAAACTCTAGCTTAATATTTTCTCCCTCAAAGAGTGAAAAGAGAGTTTCCTTAAATTTACCTATAATTCAAAAACAAATTTTATTATAATATTTAATTTACCAACAAATAGCTTTCATTAAAACAATAATATTACACTAATGTGTTAGGGATGATAAATGTTGAATTTATAGGAAATGTATCAGTATTTGCAAGAAGATGATGATGATTATTATTATTATTTAGCACCGCCTCTTACTACCTGTTCGGGTTATATGCTTAAGTACTAATTACACTAATAGATTAGGAATTGGAAAGGTTGGATTTAGAGGAAGTGAACCCGCATTTGCGTGGAGGGAGAGTGGAAAACCATTTAGGAAAAACCATCCCCAGTTCACCCGACCGAGATTCGAGCCTCGATCTCCCCGTCCTCGGCAGTCGAGCTCAACACGACTGGTGCGTTAGCCAACTATGCCACCGAGGCGGGTGAGAAGAAAGATTGGAAAACCATTTAGTTAAAAGCATCCTCAGTACATACCACTTCATTGGCAGTCCAGTTATTGCAAGAATGACACCTTAGACCATTCGGCCACTGAAGCGCATTGCGTGTATTATTATAATAGGTTATACACCCAACCCCGCTTTGGTGACCACATGGTCTAAGGTGTCATTCTTGCACTACTAGACTGGTGATGATGGGGAGATCGGGTTTAGATTCCAGTCGGGTCTACTGAACGGGTTAAGCGTATAACCCGAACGGGTAGTAATACGCGGTGCTAAGTATTATTACTACTGAACATAGTTTTTCACTCTTCCTTGATGCAAATGTGAGTACACTTCCTCTAAATTCAACATTACACATCCCTAACACTTTAGAGTAATTAGTACACACGCCTTTAGCCTGAACGGTTAGTAAGGGCCAGTGCTAAGAAGAAAAAAAGATTAACTCGAAAGTACACATCAAGGATTCCATTAGGAGCCTTCCCTGCTGTGACATGAACCCAAGAGACCTACCTGTAACGAATAACTGACGGACAGTCCAACCAGACCGGGGTTGATTGTCTTCCGGGCCAACACTGCAAACAGCGACGCGAAGAAGATGATGAAGTTACCGATCATCTCCAGCCTCACAGCAAGCCACCTGGAATCACATCCCACCAAGATAACAGGTTATTAGAAATGTCACTAGGGATGGGAGCCTAAAGGATATTTGAAATTTGAGAAAATAACAGATTTGAAATTATAAATAAATATATTTTTCTTCAAAATTTTGATTTGGAATTTATTTTATATCATTAATAATTATAATAACTCAACAACCAGACCTCAGATCATTAATTTAACATTTAACTGAATGTATGAATGGTAAAATGGATGTGTTTTAGCAGAAAATGTTAACATTTAGTTTTCTTTATATTTTCTACTATTCTTTAATATTGCTATTTATTTATATATATATATACTTTTTTTTTCCAATATTCGAATTCGGGTTTGAATTAGAGATTTGGGATTCAAAGGTTGAAGGGAAATTTTGACTCAAGATTTGGGTTTGTAAAAGAGTGGATCTGACCCATCTTTAAATACTACCATAGGTGAATTGAAGTTTGAATTAAAAAAAGAAAGTTTATTGATGTAAAAATATGTCATATATTGACATATATTATCAAATGTAATTTAATAACTTTGGATGATTATTATCATGTGAACATTAATTTGTGATGGACTTAACAGCATAAAATGACAAAAATTGAACACAAATATGAATTCTAATTTTAGATATATTTATTAACGAAGCTTTGTGATTGTCAAATCCAAACTTGTTCTTTTGAATCAAAGTTGATGAATATTCAAAGTGAAGTAAATTTTTTTTGTAGCTTTGCACACCCATAAAAGATATGTTAGAAGAACTAAATGGAGACAAAACAATCTATTACAAAAATTAATAGAGGTATAAAATCAAATGGTTTGTGACAGAACTAACCTGTTAGCAACAATGCCGGGATAGTAACATCTTTGATTCAAGTCCACTTTCTCCTCAGACTCCTGCTCAAATTGTTGGCGCAGGCCATAAGCTCGGATTGTGGTAGCGCCTAAACGCGAATCAGACATTCAACAACACCTCACTCAAACAAGTAGTGGTTGAAAAATCCAGAGAATTTGGTAGTGAGAAAATAGTTGTAACCCTGATATAATATAGCTCCTATAACTCTTTACACTTTTTGTTATATTTGGGAGAAAATACAGAAAAAATGGAGAGAAACATATAAAAGTCTTAAGTTCACTTTTTCGCCCATCAAAGACCTAATCTTTGAAGCTTTCAGTATGGGTGTACGAAGTCCACTTTTTAATTCGAAGCGAATTTGAATCGAATATATTAAATATTCTCAAAGCCGATTCAAAGTTAGAATACTTTGTAAGTTTTTTCCATCAAAAAAATGTTATATTGTTGTTATTTATGTATCTTTATGGCCAAAAACACTAGGAAATGTTTTATTGCGCATATTTTTGTAATATTTAGTTTTATTCTGATAGATCCAGCTATTATCACAACTTATAATTCAATTAATTCAGATTTTTTTTCATATAAATATTTATTTAAAAAACTCATAATGCCAATAAGTGATCATAAACGGAGTATTTTAGCTGACAATATCTTTATTGACGAAGCTTTGTAATTGTCGAAGCTGGATTTTTTTAAAGCAAAGTGGAAGCTGATTTTTGTTCTGAAGCCAAGTGGAAGTTTCGAAGCTTCGTACACCCCTAGATTATAGTAAATATCCCAAATTTACAAGTATTCCAGTGTTTTCACTAGATTTTGGAAAACTTCCTATAATTTTTCCAAACACAAACAATTTCATTTGTTTCCCAGGTGCGTGATATCCGTGTACGCATTCACATTCAAAGTCCATTACCTGTGTTTGTCCTATAAAGTATTACAGTAATTACTTTTAAATGTTCCTAACAAAGTGTCCCAACTTTTTTTGAACAACTTTCCCTTTTCTTTCATTTGTGTTTTTTTGGTTTCCTCTTTAAGGAATTTGTGTTGTGAGTTTCACACTCCCTTCTGATGCTTTCCAATATAATGAAGCCTAGGTCGGGGAATTTGGCAGTAGCGAGTGATTTCTTCACGAGGCAACCATTACCTCTTTGTCCAATGGCAGCAATGTAAAGTGGGAACTGTGTTATTCTTTTCATTGCAAAAGCAATATGGTATTAGTTCCATTTTATGTTTCTATCAAACTTTCCTGTACCTTCTTCCAAAATTACATCTCCCCACCTGCTTCTGCAATACTTGATGGAGAGCAATTTATGAATTTATCTATTTACGGATAGTAAGAAGGTATTTTTAATTTTTCCAAAGAAAATTACTTTTGATCTCTGTAATGAATAGTAATCGCCAACTTTACTTTTATTATGATAACGTTTAGATTTGATGGAAAACTAAACGAACCTGTCACAGTTTCTCCAAAATGAGAGAATATTGGAGACCTCGATATGGATTCCAGTCGTTTCAGCTGCCTTGAAGTGGCCACATAGAACCTCTAGAAAAAAAACCCACTTTTATATGTTGTGACGATTTAATGGTTTCCTCTACTATTTAAATGGGAATCAAACCCTTAAGAACATATGAGATTCAAGGAATTGAGAAAATACAGGATTTGAGGAAAGAAAAAAAGTTTTTGATGATTTCTAATATTACAATTTCTTTTTTCAGTACAGTGTTTTAATTTATGATATGAAATATAAGTAATTTTTTTTTATTATTCTATTATATTTCCATTATTCTTTTATGTTAATTATTTTCCCAGGATTCAGATTTTAACTTGAGATTTGTAGGTAAAATAAAAATTCGAATTTATAAAAAAGGGGATTTGACCAAAATCTACGTTAAAATCTTCCTTGTAAACACTTGGGCATTATTTTGTGACAGTTAAAATGCTTAGATTTATTTGCAGGCTAGGTCAATCCATGTAAGTAGTGAAAGCATCGCTTGCCTACTTTAAGTGAAATAAAACCTTATTTTATGTTTACAAATATCTTTAAAATTGCAAACCTAGTATATTTTACAATTTTAGCAGCATCTTTGTTTGAGCTGCGTGACTGGAACAGCAAGATTCAGTATGTATGTATCATATCATGCTAACTATTTAAAGAGCTTAAAGAAGAAGGAAAAACAAGCAATGTTTAAATAAACTAAATTATATATTTTTAACTTCCTATCTTGATTTGTTTGGTGTGTTGGATCTGCGAAGCTTCAATGTTATCAATTCAACTTTTATATTGTTCAATAACTCTAATCAAATCAAATTAGAAAAAAACCAACTAGATTTTAGGCCTTTGCAAATCTCACAATGTTAATTTAACAAATCTAGTGAGGTAGATAAAGTAAACACCTTTAAATTATTACCTTATTCACCAGAAAATAGACCACACTTTATTTTAACAAAAACACATTTTAGGTGCATTTTATTTTATTTTCCATATAGCTTAAAAATAAAATTTGATACTTGTTTTAGGCAAAATTAAACCTTTTATCTACCAATTTTTTTTTAATAATGAAATTCAATGGCAATCTATAATTTTACTTGCCAGTAACATGAATCTTAAATCGAGTGTTCCACAAACTGAGGGCGCTCACCTGAATGAAGTAGTAAAGTAGCGCAATGGGTAGAATCACCGATACAAATATCGGGGTGGAGTAACTGATGACAAACAATGTTGCTATAACCTGGGAAAAAATAAATCACATTTCAATAAATTGAATTATGTTATTGTCGATATTATTACCAAAACTTGAAATGGGCTTATAAAACTTTAAAATGCCTCTTAAAATTTAAAATAAAATTTATAAATACTAAGGAGGGGTTGAATACTCTATTTTTCCAATCTCAAATCTAAATTCTTAAATTTTCTTTCTAATCTTGACTATCGTTCCATATTCATGAATCTTCAAAAATGTAAAATTTTAATTAAAGAGAAAATATTTAAAATTCAACTAAAAAAAATAAAGTTGTTTAAGGACAAATGATATTTTGTTTGTCATATCTATCACATAAACAACAAATATAACACTTTTTTTAGTAATTTAATTATGTTGATAGTTGATAAAATTTTGTCCATTTTTGTAATTTTGCTATTATTTCAACTAAACATGTTTATATAATTTATTTTAACAACTGCTTAAAATTGTTTTTTCAAGTCAAGGTTTTCTTAATTGTCTTCGCAATTCTTTTTTTGAGATTCTTACAAATCTCAAATCTTTTGAATAATATAGAATTTGAGTGTCCCATATATATATAAAAATCTTCCCCCACAAATTATTCGTCTAAATATTTTTATTTTACTGCTATTAATATGGTTAGTAGTGGTTTGGATCAACCTAATTATAGGACAATTCTACCAAGACCCCAGACAATTAATTTAGCACTTAATGTTAACAAAATTAAAATCGAATAAAATATTCATACCAAACTAGGTACAACTTTATGTTTTTTATGTAATAAATAAAATTATACAATTATTGTAAAGCACAAATAAAAGTAAAAACAACACAATATATTTACACACCATCCACAAAACAAGAGATGAACCTCAAGAGCATTTCAAATCCACCAGAGAAGTTTTCATCCTGTACAACCAAGTTGGCATCACTGAAGCTGGCTTCCTGTTCAGTTTTACTACTACTACTCCCTGGGGAGGAAGCAGTAAGCACATCGAAATATTGAAGTGTGTGTAAACATGTGTCAAGTGTTTTTACTTTTATTTGTACTTTATTTTGTGTTTTTTTTACAACTATATAATTTTATTTATTATTATATTATATTTTGCTTACTGCACTTTATTTAATAGATATTATTTTGTTTTCTAAGATTCGGGATTTGTAGGTAAAATTAAGATTCAAATTTGATAAAAAGTGGATTAGATCAATATCCACTAGTAATCTTTAAAGATTAGCTCCCTTCCATATCATTTACATTTTAGTGTCTTTACATTGTTTCCACACGTTTCTCAGTACTAATGATGTGGTTAGGTGTACCTCAAATAGGCAGAAAATACAGTCAGAAATTTGCTGGGGCAGTGAGGAATCCAAAACGTCCACATCTTTGGAAAACCGTGAGATGATTCTACCCAGTGGTGTAACATCAAAGAAGGTGAGGGGGGCTCTCAGAACACCTTTAAGCATGACGTTGTGCATCACCCTGGCAGCGAGCCAGCATCCCAGGCGTGGACAAAGATCACAGACAAACGTGGAGACAACTGTACAGAGAGAAACATTTCATATAGAATCGTCACGAGTCCCATTTTTCTTGATTGTGATTTTTAAATTTTAACTTATAGTATTAGGAAAATTTGAGATTTGTAAAAATCTCGAAAAAATTAGCTCGAATACAATTATGAAGACGGTGACTTCAAATAAAATTGCAAGCAATTGGTAAAAGGAAGTATACAAACTTGTTTAGTTGGGAGGGTCAAAAAAAAAAATCACAAAAAAGGACAAAATTTTATCAATATAATTAATTTACTCAATAAAATGTTATCTTT